>JAVJIF010015808.1:0-85240 GCA_038442645.1 Agave tequilana
AAAAACACGATAAAAGTCATCATGGAAAACTAAAACATGATTATTATGAGAATTCACATGTATTAGATTCATGATGTACATTATAGCTTAAACAAAGGTAAGAACACTAATTATGGGTTCATATAAGCATGTGTGTCTCAAATACTATACATGTATGTCAAGGATCTAATAAACATGGAATGAACATACTAATCCAATGACAATAAAACATGCTACAAACAAAGAATATTAAAAGCATGTAATAAATAATATGGAGTTAGGAATTGTTACCAAAACCTAGAGGGCAACTCTCCTTGTCTCCAAACTTGGTGGTCCTCTCCACCATCTCTTCCCTTGAAAGTGATGCATCCAATAGATTTCCTTTAAGTCCGGAACGCATCCACTCCAAGGTGTCATCACTCTCACGTCATGTGAGAGCCCACACCTACATCAAAAATAATAGGAGGGGTGGTCTTTGGTACCCATACTCTTTTGGGTCCATGGGGTTAGTACCTTCTCTAACCCAAACAAAATTCTTTGCTAAATTAGGAGTATGTAATCTATCATAGCAAAATTTAGCAAGGTGGCCCTTACGTCCACAATGTGTACATGTGTACACATGAGCATACATATGGTGATGGGTGTGTCCGTGAGGAGCATGTGTATGCCGTGAAGGTGTGCATGCATAAAGGATGGAACTTGTTTCTTTCTTCGAACCAAGGTTTCCAACCGTGAGTGGCTCATGGCACATTGGCTCATAGTGGAGCCCAAACAATCTACCTTCTTCTTTAACATGCAAATATCATCATTAATCTTAGAAGAAGAGGTACATGCATTAGGTAGACTAGATGAAGAGGCTACACTAGCATGGCAAACATGAGCATCCATTTTATTTTGCAAAACAATATTTTCTTTAAACATACATCTAAATCATTTGAAAGAAAAGATTTTATTTTTCAAAGCAACATTTTTTTTTAAAGCAAAATCTACTTTTGAAGACAAATTTTCATTTTTCTTCAAAATAGCATGGCAATCATTTTTAGATTTTAAAAATTCATTTTCTTTAAGTGCAAGTTCTAATTGAGATCTCAATGAATCCCTTTCATTATAGACCTCAACCTTCTCTTGCAAAACACAATCAAGTCTAGAATGCAAACACTTATTTTCTTTTTCAATTTCTAGACTTTTCTTTTTCAACAAGTTATATTTTTCTATTAGTTTTTCGCAAACAATAGAAAGTTCTTCATTTAAGGCATGGGGATCAACATAATCATTTGAAGAACTAGCACAATCATTACTATCTAGTTGAGATTCCGAATGTACCTCAAGGAGTCATTCCCTTGGACCATATAGCATTGTTGTGGCTCGGATTCTCCGCTAGATTCCTCTTCTTGGATTGGCAATTGAAGCTTGGAGGTGTTGGTGTTTGTCAATTTGTTCCACACTACAAAAGCGGAATCAAAGTTAGAAACACATAAAAGATAATCTTTAGATAAAGTGCTTCTAATGGCCTCAAGAGCTTGTGCATTGGCCCCTATATGATTGCAATCACCAAGATAACATCTCTTGGTGGCGGCAAGGAAAACATGCAAACCTAGGTCTTTAGGTACATGGACATCCTATACTTCCAAACATCAATGTTGGAAGGGTCAAAGCTAGGTGGGGTCATGAAGTCCATGGTATAAACTAGATGTGAATGTGCAAACAAACAAATGCAAATGAGATTAGCAGCAAATGGATCTCACTCCTAAGATGTTAAGCCTAAGTATCAGGAGCACTAGCTCTGATACCAATTGTAAAAAAAACACCTAGAGGGGGGGGGTGAATAGGTGTAAGTGCTAATCTAAGAACTAAATGCAAACTAAGTGCGCTAAATGCGAAAGCTAATGCAAATAATGCACAAACTAATATAATACAACATGTAGCCGAATTCCCCTTGCGAGGCTCTGGACTAACTCCCCTTGATTCCCTTGAAATGGGTTGAGGTGCTATGTGAAGCTCTTGTTGGATGAGTATAAGTTAGGCACACACACAAAAGCAATCCAAGCAATATAAAATACACACAATCAAGCCAAGCATATAAGAATGAATAGCAATATGAATAAATGCAAGGCAATATGAATATTGCACAACACAAGCAAATATGATATGATATGAATATGATGCTTTGCACAAATATAAGAGAGAGAGTTAGAGAGACAATGGATCAATACGCAAACACCAAGATTTGTTTCGAGGTTCGAGCTCCTTGCTCTACATCCCCGCCTACACCACCGTGTAGGATTTCCACTATCTCAACTCCCACCGAGGGAACCTCTACCGAAGAGGATTTCTTACAACTCTAGGATACCAAACTCCTCTCTCAAACAACCACCTCACAACCGAGGGGCAAGGCCCGTAGCCAATACAACAGCCAATCCACACACCTCTACCGAAGGGCTCACAACCAAACACTATCACCTCTACCTAAGAGGGATCCACAACACAATCACCCGATCACCTCTACCGAAGAGGGATTCACAAGTATAAGGGTGTTTACAACAATGAGTTACAACAAACAACCTCAAACACTTCTCTTTCTTTTTCTTTTATCTTTTTCCACAAAAACAAGATCCTAATAGTTTAGGATAGAAGATAGCTCAAGTGTGGAAACAAGTTTTTTGGAAACAAGCAACAAAGAAAAATCTTTGGGAAAATACTTGCAATATGATAGAATTGAAGATCTAAGCAAAAATCCCAAAAACCTATTTTTCTTTGATTTTTCAAAAACCCTAAACAATAAAGATGAGAAGTTTTTTGCACTTAAAACTCTTTTGAAAACTCTTTTAAACACTTCAGAAAACTAGTATTTTTTTCTCTTAAAAACTTGGCCAAAATCCCCAAAGAGATGGGGTTTATATAGCCCCTATACAAAACTAGCCGTTAGGCTGAGCTGGCAGTCTGACAGACTGCCGGTCGACCGGTCCGGTCGACCGCCAACGGTCAAAATGTGACCGTTGGGCAATAGCGGTCGACCGGCCCGGTCGACCGAAACATCCTGAGAGCAGAACTCTCATCTCGGTCGACCGGCCCGGTCGACCGTCCCGGTCGACCGTCCCAGAGACTCCAAAACGTGCACAGACTTGTGCACGTCGGTCGACCGTCCCGGTCGACCGCCTATGGTGCGGTCGACCGTCCGGTCGACCGACTTGGCCTGTCAGCCAGTCCTCAGTTCTACACAGATACGGGATTTGAAAATAGGTCTTTTCACTCAATAAAAATCCCATAAAATCACAGTAAATTTAAAAAATAGTTTTAATCACAATAAAAACTGTTTTTCTAAAAATATGTTTTTCTAAAACTTGTTTTATCATTTTACTTTGATAACCAAACTTGTGATAAAAATTTCAAGACATATATCAATCATATCAATTCATTTTTGTGTCTTGCCAATTTTATCAAAAACAAAACTTGTATTTTATCAAACTAGAATTTTCAAAAACATGAATAGGATAGTCAAAATAAGTTTGTCTAGCAAGTTTAAAGCATGTATGTGTATCTAGACCATATCTAATATACATAGGTATAAAGTAAACTTGTTTGGATCTATTATTCACGAAAACCAAAATCAAATCATGAAACGTGTGTGTTTTGTGCACTTGAGCATATCAACTAAACTAAGCTTTACAAATGGATCTAAAACTCTATCTAAACTAGATACCTAAGTCTTCTTGACGATCTTCATCTTCAAGTAACTTGCTCCAAAACTCCGTGATTCTCCAAGTGCAAGGTATGATCTTTAAGCTTTGGCACCGAATCACCATGAATAGCTTCTAATTATCTTGTTGAAGCTAATCACCAACTAATATCCTGTTAATGATCTGAAACTTAGAAACACAAGAATATTAGTAAACATAACTACATGAGTGTTGATCATCATCAAAACTAGAGTGGAAGGCCATTGGGCCAACAGTGTATACCCGTAAATGCGCTAAAATTAGAAGACTATACAAGCAATTAGAGGTTTTTGATGGTAAATAAACAAAAAGCTAAAAATTAGCGGTATATGTGCTAAAAACACATTATTTAAGTCAAGCAATTACAAAAACTATTTATTACTCAAGTTGGTTAATTAATTGTCTTATCTATATTACTAATTGGAAAAAAAAAGAGTTGGAAAATTGCCAACGCATGCATGTGATTAACATATCCTTTGCTCCAGCAGCAAGGTCTTTCATAGCATGATCAATTTACTTCTAGTTTGGATTGTCAGTTAGCATGCATGATCACATATACGGTTAAAATTGTCGATTTGAAAATATTTTACTATTGAAGGCCTAATGGCCCGGAGATATTTGCGATCAATCAAAGGTAAAAATTTGTATCTCTACACGTGTGGAAGTGTTTCACTGTATGGATAAGGGGGGAGATACGGATACCTTTGAAACAGTGTGTAAACGATCAATTTGAGCAGTGATTATACAAGAAATAGTAGACAGGTACGCTTGCGGCTTTAATTAGAGCCTTGTTAAAGAAACTGTTCGCATGACAGTGTTTATGGAAGAAGCAAGCTGTTACTCAAGGAAAGAAGAGATCACATGATTGTATTTTTAGTTTGGCCATAATTAAAGTTTATATAATTATGATAAAATTTTTGAGAGTTAGTGAAACTAAATTGTGATAAAACCTCTGAAATTTAGTTAGTTTAATAATAAGAAAATAAGAGGAAGAAGTGATGATACAAGACTTGAACTCAAATATCAAATTTCACAACCAAACCGTAGGAGGAAGAATTCAAATACATGTTATGTTTGAGAATAAAATACACCTAACTAAAAGAGTTTATATAAAAAGTTCTAATCTAATATAAATTTTCAAGTTTCTCAAAAATTGAGAGGGGGCATCCGCCAACACTGGGCGCTACCTCGTCCCGCCCCTGAAAGAGGCCTAAATAGAGACAACAAGATAATAGACAAACGTTTGTCAATATTTCAACTCTCCAGTTTATGGACAAAACTTATCAAAAATAAACAAAGAGAGAAGCTATCAGATGATTTTTTGGGACTAGTTGGACTACTAAATATCTAGGCAATTTTCCCGGTATTGCACCTTCTCAAACAGATGGATAGAAAAAGGTTGTAAACTATACTTTAAAAAATCTCATTCAGAGTATTTGTGGAAGAAAATATAAGCATGAGATCAAGTTGTGCCTCAAGCAACATTGACTTAGAATAGTGTTCTTTACAGTTCTACTAACTAGTATATATGTCTTCTTTCGTTGTTTGTAGAAAGTATTATGTCATGCTCTAGACTTGATTTGGTTGCTTTTTTTATTTTTCTGATTCTTATTCATAACAAAACTTAAATGTACACATATATGTGAGGACCAACAATAGCATTAATAAACTACAAGTGTCAGGTCGTACATATGAGTTTACCCTGAATGATATAGTATTGTACGTCAGAATACTTCAACTGTAGTTGTTGTGTAAAATCATAGAGGTAGCTTGTGTCCAAAGAAAAGCCAACGTAATAAGTGAAGCATTCATGATATGCCAACATTATGCTAGTACCACAGATACCAAAGTACATGGACGGATGTTGTTAGGAGCAAGTGTTGGGAATTAGTAGGATTATGATTTACCTTTCCTAACCATCCTTTCCATGCTGTCAAGATGTCTAGGGCAACCTTTTGGTGTAGAAGTGAAGCCAAGGCCATAACTCATGTGCAGTAAGACAATTCCATAATACATGTTGTAAAGTTTCTTGTTGTCCACAATGATGATAAGCCAAGTCCACATTGCTGTCGTGTTGTAGGCAAGACATGATGTAAAATCTTCCAAGCGCACATCTGAATTTTTGATAGGGCTAATGCCTTAACAAAGTCTAAGAATGTGGTATCAATAGCAACAGTAGGACATGAAAGCTAAAAACTTCTTATTGGCTACTGCCACTTTGTATTTGCTAGAAGAATGTCCTGCTCAGATTATAGCATCAAGATTTTTTCGGATTGGATAATTGTAGTCTATTTAGCAAGGAGATACAGCTTGGTGGCAAGAGGTTTGAAACTTTGGTCCAGTTTCATGAAGGTGGTTGACGTGGAAAGTCAATCAACAAATTGGCCTTATCATCTATAACAATATCATTCTGACGCAAACCATTCATCGGATTAATCTGTGTAGAGTAATGTCCCTGCCATTTTAAGTACAATGTGAACTGTGTAGCACAGGCTAGGTTCAGTCGAATCCAGTGTTCGCCACGACCCAACTTTCATGGTACAGCTTCGAGAAAATCCCAACTTAAATGATCATAGGCTTTTTCCATGTCCAACTTAGCAATACAGTACTGTTGCGTGTGATATGGTCTATGTTGTGCGCAGATACAACAACCACGTAGAGGAAACCTTAAGTCAAGATGCAAAATAAAAGTACCACCAACAGCAGAGAACAATTAAACAATGAGAAGAACACGAACACAAGAATTTAACGAGGTTCGGCCAATTTTGCCTACATCCTCGGGGTAAGGAAGAGAGATTTCTTTTATTGATTTTGATGACCAATACAAGTTTGCAAATATTACAAGCATTCCATATGAAGAGAGCTCTGCCTCTCTCATATATCCCAGGGAAACCCTAGGAATCAGTTTCCTATTGGGCTGATTTCTAATTCAGCAATTTTCCGAAACAGCCCGAACCCGTCTGTCGGTCGACCGGTCGGTCGACCGACCCAAGCACTGGTCGACCGTACCGGTCGACCATGCCCAATAGAGACTTATGTCCTTTCAGTCGATCGACTGGCGGTCGACCGACTCCTTCTCGCGGTCGATCGGGCGATCGACCGCTACAGCCTGTGCCCGTTGGTGCACAACGGTTGACCGGCCTGGTCGACGTGCTACTGCTGCTGCTGATTCCCTGCTGCTGCTGATGATTCCTTGTCTTGTCTTCAACGACTTCTTCGACTTCCTCTCTGTTCCTACAATTCTCCACCTCGGTGAAGATTCCTCAATCTGAGCAGAACTGAAACATACAAACCGTCGACTCGAAAGTGGCTGCACCAGTGTAGTTGCCTACGCACCCTGCCCAAGGGATCAAGCTATCCGTAGTTCATCCAAAGGAGCTTCAACAAAGCTCATGCAATATGAAGGATATGGAGCAAAGCTTTATAATGTGCAAACTTTACTCCTGACCACCTTTGGATGGCATGTCGCGGGATTCTCTGTTGTGTGAATTTTCAGCAGTTCAATATCACCCTCATCGAGAATCTGCCGAACAAAATGGAACCTGACATTGATGTGCTTTGTCTGTGCATGATACACCTAGTTCTTGGCTAAATAAATAGCACTCATACTGTCACAGTTGATCTTCAGTAGATCCTGATCAACCCCAAGTCATCAAGCAAGCCTTGAAGCCAATTGCCTCCTTCAAAGCCTCCATCATGGCCATATACTCGGCCTCTGTAGTAGACAATGCGACGGTAGACTGTAGAATAGAGCGCCAACTACCGGTACTTGAGATAATGTAAAGACATACCTCGTTGTGGACCGGCGTTTGTCAAGATCACCAGCATAATCGGAATCAACATACTCGATACAATCCTGCTTCCCTGTGGAGCCCTTCTCGAATACCAGACCAACATCTATGGTACCTTTAATGTACCGCAGAATCCACTTCACTGCCTCCTAATGACCCTGTCCCGGATCATGCATATACCTACTGACCATAGAGACAACTTGTGACATCTGGTCGTGTACATACCATAGCATACATAAGACTGCCACTACGCTAGCATATGGGACGTGAGTCATGTACTCACGTTCTTCAACAGTCTTTGGAGACATAATGGCAGATAACTTGAAATGAGGAGCCAGTGGTGTACTTATAGATTTCGTATCCTTCCCGATGTTGAACCTCTGAAGTACCTTTTTCAAATACCCCTTCTGTGTCAAGCTTACCTTGCCACTCCTTCGGTCTCGTGTAATTTCCATTCCTAGCACCTTCTTTACTTCACCAAGATCCTTCATCTCAACTCTGAAGAAAAGTCCCTCTTTAGTGTATTAATTGCAGGTCTAAACTTTGAAGCAATAAGCATATCGTCTACATACAATAGTAAATAGATATACTCTCCTGTCGGTAGCTTGTTATAATATACATCTGGGTCATAGTGGCTACGTGTATATCTCTTTCCTCTGATGAAGCTGTCGACCTCTTATACCACTGTTTAGGAGATTGTTTTAACCCATACAGCGACTTCTTCAGCTTGCACACCATATCTTCTTTCCCTGCAGTCTTGAACCCTGTCGGCTGAGACATGTAGATCTCTTCATCTAGATCGCCATGGAGAAAGGCAGTCTTTACATCGAGTTGATCAAGGTCTAACTCGTACTGTACCACTGAGCCAATAAAATGCGAATTGACGAATTCTTTACAACAGGAGAAAATACCTCATTTTAGTCAATTCCTTCCCTTTGAGTATAGCCTCTTGCTACCAATCTGGCCTTGTAGCGCACCATGTCTTCTTTAAGAGATCTCTGCTTCTTTTTGCATACACCTACTTACAGCCTATCGTCTTCTTCCCTTTGGGCAACCTAGTGAGTTCCCAAGTGTCGTTCTTGTAAAGAGATTTCGTCTCTTCTTCCATGGCTGCTTTTCACATCTTCGACTCTGACTGATTTCAACTTCTCTGAAGGTAGACGGGATGGCCTCCTCAACGACCGGAAGTGTATAAGCCGTGACCATATCTGTAGTGAGCCAACCTAATTTTCGTGTATTTCTCCTTGATCTTCTAACTGTAATAGAGTTAGGAACATCACCCATGATCTATTCTTGACCCTCTTCATCATCAGCATCTACCTCATCTGCTTGATCATTACCTTGTGTCACCCTAGATATGATCCTCACGGATGCTGAACTTTCTACAGATAGTGGATTAGCATCATTCTCCACCTGCTGTGATACATCTTTGGTCTTGCTAGTCTTCACCTGCTGAGAGACCTTAGGCTTCAATATAGAAGCCTCATCAATGTGACATCCCTGCTGAAAAGAAACTTCCTGTCTGTAGGATCCCAGATCTTGAATCCTTTGATTCCCTTCTTAAAACCGACGAACAAGCCCTTCTTTGCTCTTGGGTCTAACTTATCATCTTTAACACAATAATAGGCTGGACAGCCAAACACCCTTAGTAAATCATAGTCAGCAGCTGTTTTTTCTGACCAAACCTCGAGAGGAGTTTTTCTTCTATCGCAGACGACAACCTGTTAACAAGATAGTAAGCATATGCCAAAGCCTCAACCTAGAAGTTCTTCGATAAACCGATATTGACAACATATAACGGACCTTCTCTAACAAAGTCCTGTTCATCCTTTCTGCTATCCCGTTCTGTTGCGGTGCTTTCCTCACTGTAAAGTGCCTCTCTATGCCCTCATCAAGACATAGCTGAAAGAAAGGATCAGACTTATATTCTCCTCCATTATCTAAACGGAGGACCATGATTTTCCTTCCCGTACTTCTCTCCAAGTTCTTCTTCCACTTCACAAATAATTCTAGGACTTCCCCTTTGTGCCTCATGGTATATACCCAACAACGCCTAGAATAATCATTAATAAACGACACAAAGTAGTGTTATCTCCAATTGATGCAGTCTTGGTAGGTCCCCAACGTCAGCATGAACATAATCTAGAATCCCCTTGGTGCAATGTGTTGCTGTACCGAACTTCACCTTGGTCTTCTTTTCGATGATACAATATTCACAAAATTCTAACTTGCAGATTCCGGCACCTTTCAATACTCCTTGTCTTGCAAGAGTTTGCAAAGACTTTTCTCCTGCGTGTCCCAGCCTCATATGCCATAGCCTGGTTGGGTCTTCATCTGAATCAGTAAAAGCCACCGCTTGCCCTGTAACAGTACTACCCTTCAAGTAGTAAAGATTGTTTCAGCGAACGGCCTTCAATACCACCATCGAGCTTTGGTCATCTTAAGAACTCCTTCCTTTATTGACACCATAAAACCCAATGTCTCCAATGCTCCAACAGAGATAAGGTTCTCTTCAATTGAGATACATACTTCACTTCCTTCAGTTCTGTTATCATCCCATCAAACATCTTGATCTGGATTGTTCCTACACCTTCCATGACACATAGATGATCATTGCCCATGACGACTGAACATCCCTCCAGCTTCTCAAAGCTAGAAAACCAATCCCTATTCGGGCACACATGGTATGTAGCACCAGTATCCAAAATCCACTCAGTATTTCCTGAGTAGCCAATGATAGGAGTAGTGACAGAGAATGAGAAAACCGACGAGTTTGAGTTTGATCCACCTGCCTGTGAGGTACTGCTTTGAGTACTGACCACTTTTGCAAGATTTGCCTCAGTCTTAGACTCCTTCTTCTTCCCTTTGGCCTTTGGACAGTCAACTTTCCAGTACCCTAATTCTCTGCAGAAGGCACACTGGTTCTTCTTCAGATCTCGATAACCTGACCTGCACTTTGATCTCCCTTGATCATCTTTGCCTTTCCTATGCGAACTCCTGCCTCTTACTGCTAGCGCCTCTGCTGATGAGCTTGCATGAGAAGGCAGCCTTTCCTTTCTCCTCGTCTCATAAGTACCCAAAGCAGATGACACTTCATGATAGTCAAGGGACTGTCTACCATTTATGAAAGTTAAGGTAAAAGTCTCATACTCCTCTGCAGGAAGAGAGTTCAAGAGAATTACCGCTTTGTCTTTTTCATTTACCTCAACATCCACATTAACCAAATCCGTAAAAAGCTTCATGTAGCGATTCAGATGTTCATTTACGGAGCATCCTTTCTTCATCTGAAATCCATACAACTTGCTCTTCAGCTATAGCCTAGATTCAATACTCTTGGTCAGACACTTTCTTTCTAGGATCTCCCACAACTGCCTTGCAGATGTTTCGTGTAACATAAGTATTTGATGTCTTGTGTTAGACACGATCTGATTAAGCCACAGCGCTTATCGGTTCATTTTATCCCACTCTTCTTCAGTGGTTGTGCTTCTCTTCTTCTCCAGACGTAGAGTATCTTCGAGATTCGATGCTGTCAACGCATCGATCACCTCGCACCTCCACATGCCAAATTATTTGTGCCATTGAATTTCACCACATCAATCCTCGGATGCAGATTCATGGTTCTCACAGATGTACTTTCTTCAGCCATCTCTTTGACTAGATTCTCTATGTAATGTGGAAAATTAATGGAGTTAGATAGACAACTTTGATAAAAATCAGATCTTTATCTCCTCACGATAGATGAGTTTCTGAATAGATTTACTCCTCAATTGATTCCTTGAGCACTTCACACGCTGTTCTGAGATCGACACACGATCCCATAAACAGCCCCAATGCTGATATGAGATCGACACACGATCTCCACCAAATCACAACAGATGCCCTTCGAATCACCAGATGATCCCACGACGAACCTGGGATGCTCTGATACCACTTGTTGTGCGCAGATACAACAACCACGTAGAGAAAACCTTAAGCCAAGATGCAAAATAAAAGTACCACCAACAGAAGAGAACAATTAAACAATGAGAAGAACACGAACACAAGAATTTAATGAGGCTTATCCATTTCTCCTACGTCCTCGGGGCAAGGAAGAGAGATTTCTTTTATTGATTTTGATGATCAATACAAGTTTGCAAGTATTACAAGCATTACATATGAAGAGAGCTCTGCCTCTCTCATATCTCCCAAGGAAACCCTAGGAATCAGTTTCCTATTGGGCTGATTTCAATTCAGCAAATTTCCTAAAACAGCCCGAACCCGTCTGTCGGTCGACCAGTCGACTGACCCAAGCACTGGTCGACCGTGCCGGTCGACCGTGTCTAACGGAGACTTATGTCCTTTCAGTCGGTCGACTGGTGGTCGACCGGCTCCTTCTGCGGTCGACCGGGAGGTCGACCACTATAGCCTGTGCACGTTGGTGCACAACGGTCGACCGGCCCGGTCGACCGTGCTACTGACTGCTACTTCTGCTGCTGATTCCCTACTGCTGCTGATGATCCTTTTCTTGTCTTCGTCAACTTCCTCGACTTCCTCTCTCTTTATACAGTCTACATCGAATATATGACCATATTTCCTGTACAAAAAAAAAAATACCATCTGCACTATCTCTTCCTCCAACAAATGCTGCTTGTACTGGTGAAATAATCTTTTTGTAAGACCATGCGCCATCGTGTAACGAGCAATGTGGAAATAAGCGTGTTGAGAATAGTGAAAATACTTATTGGCCTAAAGTCGTTCACTCTCACCAGTCGATTTTTCTTTGGATCAAAGTATCTCAGTCACCTTCCAGACCGAGGTTACCATGCATGAATGGAAAAAATATTATATTGCCTCAAAATTTCTTGAGAGACGAATATTAGTTCATAAATCATCATAAAGCCATCCTTACCTGGTGAGTTTGACATAGCCAATCCAAATGCGACTTCCCTAATTACGGAAGTTGTTGTAGCGAAGTAAGCAAAGTATTATGATCAGTAAAAAACTTAGTTGAAGGTAAGATAACATTTGCACTTGTGCTTGTGGATCAAGATATCAAAATTAGGGAGCAACCAATGCTGACTAATATGCATGGAGAAAGCACTGATAATATAAGCCGAGTCTTGTTGGTTTTACAGTGCTATTTCTTAAAACATGCGAATCAATTAAATAAATAATTAAACTTCCTAGCAAACTATTACAGAATTAAAATTGAATTAAGAAACAAAAATAATCTAGCCTGAGAAATGCAGCATGTAATCCCTGCTTTAAAGGATAAAAAATCCGTCTCCTTACCCTGATGTTGGTTCGGCTTTATCTAGTAGTAATAAAAGAATCCTCAGAATCACCAACGCTCCACTTAGGATACTAGGCAGAGCCTCTTACTCAGACATTATTGTTGCCCAAAAATTGAATTAAAAGTGGAAGAATATTACAGTGGGAGAAAGAAGAAATGTAGTTGTAAATTTCATATTTCTGCGTCAGAGAAAGAACAGAGAGAAGCTATATTTATAGGCATGAGCTTTACTTATTACTAACATCCCCCACATAAATCAAGCGCACGTTCAGATTTGTCACAATTAATGTACAACAACTCCATGCATTTCCAGATATGCTTTTACCGGGTCAAGAAACGTTACAAATCAAAACAGTGAAGGACTTCGGGAGAGTGAGATGAAGCTTGGGAATATTCCGAGTCCAAGTGCTCAGGAAATACACCGCATCTATAGATGATCGGAAAGACTATGAGGTCTAAGTGATCGGGATGATCCTGAGTCTAAGTGCTCAGGAATCACTCCGAGTTCAGGTACTTGGGTCACTTCACCCAGAAGCTCAGAGTTAGCTTTGAAAGATAAAAAAATAATTTCAAAAATGTAGCAGGTTCAAGAACCCCTTGAACATAGCTGCATTCGTGTCCGCAGGTCATGGGCTCGCCACTCGTACCGACCCGGTCCGACCCGGTTCGGCGCATATGGAGAGTGTGTGGAGTGTGGCCCATGGCCTAACACTCATAATAATAAGCTTAGAAAGAGTTGATATATATACCACTAAAACTTCTTTGTCCTATCCAATGTGGGACTAAACACCAAAGGCAAATAGAGAAAAACTCAAATTTTTCCTCCAAAATCAATACACATCTAATAATCTGTTAGAGATTGTGACGTTGAATATATCGTGAAGGTAGACAAAACTTCAAAAATCAAAGAACGGATGTGTGCAAGAATCTGTGCACATTTCGAGTCGACTAATACCGGGTATAGTCGACTAATCAGTTGGATTAGTCGACTAGGCCATTGTATAGTCGACTAGGTTGGCCAAATAGAAAGTCAGGTTCCTCGGGTTATACCAGAGTAGTCGACTAGTATTAGGCCAAGTCGACTAATACATGATATTAGTCGATTACAGCCTTGGCCAAGTCGATAATAGAGGCAGTTTTCTTTTCTGGGTCTGTTTTTTATATTGAGCTAGATTCGGATTTCCTTTATTTTGAAGCGTGATTGGTTCGTATTGATGAAGTTTATTTAAGACTAAGAAAGTTTTATGGTATATATAATACCCCTTAGGTGGCCTTCATGTATTCTATGAGAATCCCAATGAATTTGTAATTCATATGGGTATAATTCATCTAGGTGAGAAATTCGTGAGAGAAGCTTAGCCACAAGGGTTTTTCACTGTTCTTGGTCATCAAGGGCTTGTAATCTTCTCAGCATGAGGTGTAAGTAATTCTTATGTACTTTTCTAAAGTTAATAAAATTTCTCCCCCCTCCCGTGGACGTACACATGATATGTTTGATTAGTAGAACCACATTATATTTTGTGTTGGCTTTCTTAACTTAGTAGATCTTGTGGGGTTACTTTCTTGCACCGATAATAATCGAAATCAGAGCATACATATTATTTCCCAGCAATTAGTATCAAAGCAGGTCAACTGAAGATGTCTACGATCAAGTTCGATTTTCAGAAGTTTGATGGTGTGATTAATTTCAGCAGGTGACAGATTAGGATGAACGCCATTCTTACCCAGAGCGGGTTGAAGAAAGTACTACTCGGGAGGGAGAAAAAGCCTCAAGATATAAAGGACGAAACTTGAGAGAAGATGGATGAGAAAGCCTTCTGATTAAGCTTGTACCTGCACAAAAAATACAGTATTTCAGAACTTTAAAATAGAGATGTGCAAGTGCTCAATTCTACCACAATAGCAAGTGGCTATGCGGGTCGTGATCCACAAGGAGGGTTAGCGATAAAAGCGTTCAAGTTTTGTATTAAAATCTTTGTGAAGAAAAACGAAGGTTCTTCTATGTTTTTAAGAAATGAAAATGAAAAAGAGTAGGTTAAAGTTAAAAAGAAAGTGATAGATGAGAAGGTAGAGAAAATCAGAAAATGACTATGTTCAAAGAAAATGAAAGAGTGAAAAAGATTTGGAAGATGTCATGTTGATGATCTAAACTAAAAATTACAAGAAAGAAAAAAGAACTAAAAATAATTACTTACTTTCTTTTGACCAAAGCTTACCTTGAATCTTTGGCGATGATGTTACTTTGAAGTGGAGGCAATCAGCGTATAGCCCATAAGAGTTGATTATTGTCTCTTTCACATTACATCATTAAGACAAACAAGCATGAAATAATACAGAGAGACTCAAATCCATCGTCATGAGCTATCGGTGGCACTCGCAAAGGCAAGGCTCTTTTGATGCTTGTAGACTCACTTGGAAGACAATTGTACCAAAAGAAGAGTGAAGTAGAAAAGAAGAAGAAGAAGAACACTAAACGAAGTACATACAAAAAGAAATACAGATTCGATTTCATAACAATAAAAGAAAAGAAAGAACCTTACACCAGTGTCACTCTCAGCACAAGCTTCGTTCTCATTCTTCTATGAAAGTCTGATCTCCTCTGAATTACATAAATTAAACTAAAAATTACATGAAAGAAACAAAAACCTATACTAAAAAATGAAAAACTAGACTAAATCCTATCTCTGCATGGCCGTTCCCTGGAGGCTCTGAAAATCCCAGTATTTATAGGCAAAACCCCACCTACAGGATTATATGAAGATAGAGGGAGCAAACGCTCCCCCTAACTCTCCAACAGAGCCACGAAAATGTGGCTTTGGCCGCGTTTCCGCGGCCAGGGTGTGGCCAGGTGGCCACACCCTGTTGGTGGAGCTCCCGGTTCCGCGTTCTGCCTTTATCTTTAGTTGGATTTCTCTTTTAAGTCCGGGATTTTGACGAAATGACCTTTGATTCTTGGCTTTAACCGATCAACTCAGGGAGAATTCTTCTCAACCTCTTGATATGCCAAGATTTAGCCCTAATTTCTTCATTTCAAATTATTTCTGAATTAATCAGAATTTGGTGGGCTTTTGGGCTCATTTCTCTTCACTCTCCTTTAGGAATGGGCCAGCAAATAAATTAAACATTTAATTAGGAAATGCAGAGTTTATTCTATAATAAGTAAGAGAATATGATATTAAATGTGCAATATTAGTGACCAATTACCTTCACAGCTATTCAGCTTTGCTTGATAGACGAAGTGTTGGATGAGTTTTCTTCAAAGAAAACAGCGTTCTCATTATGACAGCAATTTCAGGATTACTATCGAAGAAGTCATTGGTGAATCGGTTGATTCTGAAGTATCATCTCTTTTTTCTCACATGTGTGAAGGTACACCTATCAAATCTCACACTGCAGAAATTTTCTCTCGATTATCAATGATCTTGATAAAATCGAGGTTAAGATAGAAGTTGAGAATCAAGAACTTCTATTATTGTGTTCTTTACCTTCTTCATATAAGAGCTTTAAAGAAGTTATCATCTACGGAGGCAAGTCAACAGTCAATGTCAATGAGGTCAAGAAGCATCTACTCAATAAGGGAAAATTGACACCCAATTGACGAGAGAGTCTAAGCATTATGATTTTGAGCAAGTTCACTTTTTAAGAGAGAAGAACGTTAATGAGAGAAGTTCCATAGGTAACTCAAGACATAAGAGTTTGAAGTGCAATTATTGTCACAACAAGGGGCACATTAGAGTTGATTGCTGGATTCGAAAGAAGAAACAATCAGATGCTAATGTCACTGAACTGATTGGAGAAAATAAAGAACAGTGTGACGTTCTATCTGTTACAGACAAACCAGTTGATGACAAAAATAGATGGATTATTAATTCTGGATGTTCACAGCATATTGGTTCCAATTTGATGATTCATACACTCCGGTTCAACGAGGAGAAGTATTCATGGGAAATTCTACTCATGTAAGGTGAATAGCAAAGAATAGTTCATTTTTGGGCTCATGATGGATGCCTCACAACTCTTCAAGGCGCGCGTTATGTTTTGGACTCAAGATACAATTTTATCTCTTGGAGTCCTCCAAACTGAAGGATTCAGTTTCAGTTCAAAAGGTGAGCTTATGAAAGTATCCAAAGAGGCCCATATAAAATTTTAGATCGAACATGTCGTTAATGTGTATGTGTTGCAAAACTCAAAGTTACAAGTGATGAATTGTAGTTATCCTCTTCTTCAACAGCGGCGGTTATGGAACAATCAGAGGCTACGATGGGTTTGAGCTCGGTGTTTCGGTATACCCCGAAGATAGATTAGGACTTAGAGCGCAACAAGATAGCCTAGATCGACACTCCTATGGTGGAGAATATTCTCATAGATCTTGTGTAGATCAAGGAAATCATTGGGTAATAAGGTTCAGGTTGGGCCTGAACTTATTCGACCTAATCAAGGTGTGAACCCTATGAGGGGGTTATGGAGAATAGGGAGTGAGATGGAGATGGAGTTAATTTTGTTCAATTATGCATGGATGCTAGTACATGGAGCACGGTGGCTAGTCTAGACTTGGACATATTCAAGTCAAGGGGGAGATTGCTAGAAATTGTGACGTTGAATACGTCATAAAAGTAGACAAAACTTGAAAATTAAAGAACAGATATGTACAAGAATCTGTGCACATTACCAGTCGACTATTACTGGGTATAGTCGACTAATCAGTTGGATTAGTCGACCAGGCCATTGTATAGTCGACTAGGTTGGCCAAACAGAAAGTCAGGTTTCTCGAGTTGTGCCAGAGTAGTCGACTAGTATTTGGGCCTAGTTGACTAATACATGGCCTAGTCGACTAATATATGGTATTAGTTGACTACAGACTTGGCCTAGTCGACTAATAGCGACAGTTTCCTTTTCTGGGTCTATTTCTGTTGGCTCAAAGGCCTATCTCTCTAGTTTTGATGATGATCAACTCATGTAGTTATGGTACTAATGATCTTGTGTTTATTTAGTCTCAGATTTCTGATCAAAATCTTAGTAAGTGTGTAGCCTCACAAAGGATTTAAAGTCAAGTTTTGGAGCTAACACGGTTTGATTCAAGAGCTTGTGCATCAAGACCACGTTAAGTACTCAGAGGAGTCGAGCTCTATGGATCATGTTTGGACCAAGTCAAGAAGATGAGAAGACTTCAAGTGAAGACTTCAAGATCAAGACTTGAGTCTAGGTTTGTTTTTTATAAGATTTTGTTTTTAGATAAAATGTAAAGGATAGAATAGTTGGTGGATTGCTCAAGTATATCATATGCACACACACTCTTGTTTTAGAAAAGTTTCCATAAAGAGATTTCATTTTAGAAAGAGTTTTCTTTTTTGAAAAATACTGTTTTGGGTTTTTGGTATTCAAATTACATGTATTTAACCAAAACAAAATTTAGAGCTTAATTTCAAAACATAAATATTTCACTATGCTTGTGTAGTGGATCATATCCATACACACTATGCTTCAAAAGAGTTTAAAATAACTTGTTTTTGTATTTGAAGAAGTTTTGAAAAAATAAGTTTAGAAAAACAAATTTGGAAAATACAGTTTTCGTTTTTTAACCAAAATTCTAAGTTACAAAAATAATTCAAATGTTTGTAACATGTTTTAATTTTGCTCAAACATGTTTGTATATCAAAGTTTAATACTGAAACTATTTTTGTAGATTTTTCATAATTTTATGTGATTTTTATTTTAGCCAAAAAGACAACTTTTAATCCCTAAAAGTGACCTGTCTAGCTTCAGCCGTCGACCGGCCCGGTTGACCGAAGCTTAAAGTCGTTGACCGAGCCGGTCGACCGACGTGCACAGACGTGCACGCCAACTTTTGCTGGAGGGCCGGTTGACCGCCGAGAGCTCTGCTCTCTGGAAAGCCCCGGTCGACCGGGCCGATCGACCGACAGAGAGATATGCTCTTTGTTCCAGGGTCTCGGTCGACCGGCCAGTCGACCGCTGCCCCAACGGTCAGAAATCTGACCGTTGGCGATCCACTGGACGGTCGACCGTTAGGCCCCTGGCTCCCAACGGCTAGTTTTTCTAGCTCTATAAATTGGGACATTTGGGGGCTGTTTTCCATAAGATTTTAAGTAGATTTTTACAACAGTTTTTTCTAACTCTTTCAAAAGGTTTTCTCCACTTATTTGAGAGCAAATATTTCCAATCAAAAGGGAGTTTTATATCACGAGTGTTTCAAAGTGATTTTTTTGAGTTTTCCTCCACAAATTCCATCCTTGTTTTTCTCACAAACACTTGAGCAACTCATTGATATATTCATCCTATAGGAGTGTTCTTGTGAGAGGATTTTAGGTGATCAAAGAGTTGTGATCACCAAAGTTCCATCTTTGTTCCTTGAGGAGGCGGACAAGTGTGTTCGCGGTTGTTTCGAGTTCGTGTGTGGACTCGGTGTTTGAGGTGCGGCCTCGGCGAGCTAGTGAACTTGCGGTGTGTACGGGACTAGGGAGTCCTAGAGCTTGTAGGTGTTGCGGCACCAAGTGATCTGGTGGGATCGATTTTAGTGGAAATCCTTCGTAGTGTCGAAGGCGGAGATGTAGAGCAAGTGTGCTCGAACTCGAAACAAATCCCTCGTGTTTGTGATTGCTCCTTCTCTCCCTCCCTTGTTTATATCTTGCATGCTATTATTGCTCTTATCTTTATATGCTTGATATTCTTATTGTGCTTAATTGTTATATGCCTGGAGTTTGTTTGCTAACACTTGTATTCAACCAAGAGAGCCAATGCGACACCTCAACTCTTATTTAGAGGAATCTTGAGGAGTTAGTCCAGAGCCCTTCATGGGGAATCAGGCTACACTCTTGTGTTAAACTTGGCGTTTAGTGTAATAAGTTTTTAATTCCGCATTAATTAACCATTAGATTAGCTCATCACCTATTCACTCCCCTCTAGGTTATTTACAGTTGGTATCAGAGCCAAGTGCTCTTGATTTGGGTCTAACAACCTAGAGTTAAAAATCCTCATTTTAGGCTAATCACAATATTTGTACACACACCATGGATTGTTGGCCCAAAGGCCCATCACTCTAGTTTTGATGATGATCAACTCATGTAGTTATGTTTACTAATGATCTTATGTTTAATTAGTGACAATTTATGCTCAAGATCTTAGTAGGTGTGTAGTTTCAACAAAGGATTTAAAGTTAAGTTTTGGAGCTAGCATGGTTTGATTCAAGAGCTTGTGCATCAAGACCACATCAAGTACTCAAGAGGAGTCTAGCTCTATGGATCGTGTTTGGACCAAGTCAAGAAGATGAGAAGACTTCAAGTGAAGACTTCAAGAAGATGAAGACTTGTGTCTAGGTTTATTTTTAGAAGATTTTATTTTTAGATAAAATGTAAAGGATAGAATAGTTGGTGGATTGCTCAAGTACCTATATACACACACACTCTTAATTTAGCTTGTTTTAGAAAAGAATTTTTACTTGGAAAAATACCATTTGGTTTTTGGTTTTCAAGTTTACATGTTTTATCCAAAACCTTATTTAGAGCTTAATGTCAAAAACATAGATATTTCACCATGTTTTGTGTAGTGGATCATATCCATACACACTATGCTTCAAATGAGTTTAAATATCTTGTTTTTGTATTTGGTGAAGTTTTTTAAAAAACAAGTTTTGAAAAATCTACTTTGAAAAATACAGTTTTTCATTTAAGCTAATTTTTTCAAGTTACAAAAATAGTCCAAATTTTTTGTAACATGCCTTGATTTTGTGCAAGCATGTTTGTTTATCAAAGTATATTGGTAAAACTATTTTTGTAGATTTTTTGTGAATTTATGGGATTTTATTTCAATCAAAAAGACCAAGTTTTTTAGTCCCTGACCTGGCTTAAGCCAGGTCGACAGGGACGGTCGACCGCGCGACGTGCACAGATGTGCACGAGTCTGGCTGGAGGGCCGGTCGACCGGGACGGTCGACCGTCCAGAGAGCTTTGCTCTCTGGAAATCCTCGGTCTACCGGATGGCCGACCGGCAGAGAGTCTGCTCTATGTTCCAGAGGTTCGGTCGACCGGGCCGGTCGACCACTGTCCCAACGGTCAGAAATCTGACCGTTGGCGGTCGACCATCAGGCCATCTGGCTCCCAACGGCTAGTTTTTCTAGCTCTATAAATTGGGGCATTTGGTGGCTGTTTTCTGCAAGATTTTTTAGTGATTTTTGAGCTAGTTTTTCTTACTCCATTAAAAGAGTTTTCTCTACTAAATTGAGAGCTAATACTTCTAATCAAAAGGGGAGTTTTATCAAGAGTATTTAAAAGTGATTTTCTTGAGTTTTCCTCCACCACTCTCATCCTTGTTTTTCTCACAGACACTTAAGCAACCATTGACATATTCATCCTATAGGAGTGTTCTTGTGAGAGAATTTTAGGTGATCAAGAGTTGTGATCACCAAAGTTCATCTTTGTTCTTTGAGGAGGCGGACGTGTGTGTTCACATTGTTTCGGGTCCTAGTGGGGACTCGGTGTTTCGAGTTCGGGTGCGAACTCTTTGTTTGAGGTGCGGCCTCGGCGAGCCGGTGGGCTTGCGGTGTGTACGGGCTAGAGTGTCCAAGGAGTTCAAGTGTGAACTCGGCTTGTAGGTGTTGCGGCATCGAGTGATCCGGTGGGATCGATTATAGTGAAAATCCTTTGTGTGTCAAAGGCGGGAATGTAGAGTAAGGGTGCTCGAACCTCGAAACAAATCCCTTGTGTTTGCGATTGCTCACTCTCTCTCTTTTTGTCTCTTGTTTATATCTTGCATGCTATTATTGTCATTACACTTATATGCTTGATATATTGTGTGCTCATATTGTATATGCTTGGGTTTGTTTGCTAACACTTGTATTTAACCAAGAGAGCCAACGGGGCACCTCAACCCTTATCTAGGGGAATCTAGAGTAGTTAGTCCAGAGCCCTTCACGGGGAATTCGGTTACACTCTTGTGTTATACGTGGTGTTTAGTTTAAGATTTTTAGTTTAGGTCATAATAGTTTTTAATTCCACATTTAGTGACCATAAGATTAGCCATCACTTATTCACCCCCCTTTAGGTGATTTTACAATTGGTACCGGAGCCAAGTACTCTTGATTTGGGTCTAACGACCTAGAGTTAAAGATCCTCATTTTAGGCTAATACAATATTTGTACACACACCATAGATTTCATGTCACCTCCCACTTTTGACATTCTTAACATCCATATATGGAAGGTGAAAATGTCTTTGTACCTCAAGGCCCTAGGCATTCATGTTTATCTTGCTACCACTAATGATTCATATGTTAATAATAGCAAGAATAGTGAGGCTAATGCAAAAGCCCTAAATGCTTTAAAGTCTACCCTAAATGATGATTATTTATCTAGGGTTTCTAACATTGACTCGGCTTTGTAGTTTGGAACACCATACTCTCCCTCGGCGATAAAGATCAATATTATGCGGGGAGCGACTCGGATGTTGGAAGCGATACTTCCAACTTGTGCTACATGGTCCAAGGGGATAACCCCCTTGAGGTAACTACCGAGTCCGATGTAGAAGAGGATGTTGATATGCCATATAATGAACTTGCATCTTTTTGTCAACAACTCTTAGAAAAATATGAATTGCTTAAAAGGATAATGAAAATTTGAAAAAGAATTTTGATTGCATGCCCAAAGAAAATGATTCATTTAGAAATAAGGTTGCATGCATTGAAAAGAAAGTGAAATTTTGAAAAATGAAAATGTTTCCTTGTTTTCTAAATTAAGTGATCTTTGTGAAGGAAACATATTTTGAAAAATGAAATTGCTTTGGTGGAAAAACAAAAGGAAGTTGCTTTGCATGAAAACACTTCTTTAAAAGAAAAATTTTTGAAAATGAAAAAGATAAAGCTTCGAAAAAGAATAAGAATAATGTTTCTTTATCTCATCATGCTTTACATGCCACCACAAATGAGATGATGTTTTTAAAAAATAAAATGGATTGTTTGAGCTCTACCTTGAGCTCATGTGCATTTAACCATTCTAGATTGGAGTCCTTGTTTCAAAGAAACAAACTCCACATGTTCATGCACATCATGCATATTCTCTTTTTGCACGCCACGATCACACTCATACACATATGCATCCTAAGGTGTACAAGTGTACACATTGTGGCCGCAAAGACCATTTAGCAAAATTTTGTTTTGATAGAATACATCATATTAATTTTGCTAATAATAAATATTTTTGGGTTCCTTATAAACCTAACCCCCAAGGACCCAAAGAAAATGGGTACCAAAGTCCCCACCATGTGTATTTGATGTAGGTGAGGGCTCTCACACGACGTGAGAGGGATGGTGCCTTGATGGTGGATGCACATGGACTAGATGGACACATAATTGATGCACCGCTATCAAGGAGGTTTGGTGGGACAACCACCATATTTTGGAGAATTAGAGCTTAGTTCTTTGGTTTGGTAACTATCTCTAAACTCCTAATTTAGTTACATGCTTTTCATTTGTAATATCATATAGCATGTTCATATTTTATTTGTTGTGTGCTTCATGTGGTAAAATCCTGTTTAGATGTAGTATTCGTCAAAACTTGTATTTATACATGTACAAATAGTGAGCAACATTTGATTCATATATGTTTGCACTTCATGCTCATTTGTACCCACTATATGCACATGTATAGCCTAGTTTTGATGATTCTCTCATTTACACTTGTTTTACCTATTTTCATGTTTTTGCTTCATGTATATGCATTTTTATTCAAATCTAATAAATATACATGTATACCCCGGAGTCTCTTGCCTTAATACAAATACCTTAATAGACTCTTTTATGTTTGGGATATGTATGTATATTGTTAGGATTGGATAAATCATACATATACCGTGAAGTTTGTTTTTAAAATGAAAAATGAATTTTCATGATTTTTGTTTTGATAAAATGATAGTTGTTTCGAGCTTCATTAACTATTTTCATGAAAATGCTATTTACATAATTTTTGAACACTCATACTTTATTTGTTTTGTCATGACCTTGGTTCATGAATATATTTTTGAGCTTTATAGTCTTTGAGTGTCATCTCTTGTGTATTTGGTATGACTCATGAAAAACATATGTTTTGACTTCATGTTTTGAAGGATCTTTAACTAGTTTTTCAAAAATTATTTTTAACTAGTTATTATTCTTCAATTAGGTAGTGGTTTTCACTATAAAATGTTTTCAAACTCTATTTTCGAAAACCCCTTCCCACACCATTAATGGGCGGATGGCTGGGCGAGTATGCCTTGTAAGCTTTATTGGAAAATCCTTTACCTTGTGCACATAAAGGGTGGTAGGTTATGAGCTATATACTTGATTTATATTGCTATTTTCAATTGGTATCATTGGATCTTTTCAATTGGTATCTAAATTGATAATTTTGTATATACTCATATTTTGTTTTCTATATATGTATGGTTCATTATTTCCATAATATCAATTGCTATTGGTATTCTCTTTTCAACATATATATGATTTTCGTGTGCTTGCTTTACAATTGGTTTACATATTTAAAGCACAAATTAGTTTATGCTAAGCTTAAGTTAAAACTTTATTTTCAATTGATGTTTCAATTGATATTTTAACAATGCATATGCTTATGAAAAATAAAATTTTTTTTGATCATTATTTTTCAATTGATATCAATATGCTTCAATTTCAAATTTGTTATAAATTTTGCAATTGGTAAATTTACAATTGGTATCAATATGTATTACCTATTTGAAAAATTCAAATTTTGTAATGTTTATTTACAATTGGTATCAACATGATTTTTTTTCACAATTGGTATCTTAAAATTTGATTACAAGTGGTACCTTAAAATTTTTTTAAGATATCTCAAAATTTGTTTTATTGAGAAAAAATTCAAATTTTTTTTGAATAAGAAAAATCAAAATGTTTTGATGTGTATTTCTCATATGCAAGGAGAGCTTAACATCTCTTCTACATAGATTCATGTTGAGTGTATCTTGTATTGAGGAGTTTGACAACTCTTCGTTATGCGGTACACGTGTGTAGGGGAGCTTCACATCTCCTCTTATGCATTACATATTATACGTTATGTGAATTAGGTCTTGTCATCCCTCTTTCATGTAATGTATATGTGTAGGGAAGTTACTTTGAATGTATATCGCATATAACCTTTTATTGACTTATTTGTTTACACCCCTTATTGGTCTCTTTTTTTATGACAAAAAGGGGGAGAAAAATTTGTTGATTTTTTTTTACTTTAACCCCTTTGTTGATGATTGACAAAAAGGGAGAGAAGTATTTTGGTATATATGCATATTTTCCTTCCTTTATTCATAAAGGGGAGTAGTTTTTATGTTTATGCATATATGTTTTGTTTTGCAAATAGGAGAAAAAGAATTTAATCTGTTTTATGCTTGATTGGCATGTTTATCTCCTAGATTTGCATACATGTTTATGAGCATACATTGCATATTTATTTAGTATGCATGAGTTAAGGGGGAGCTTCTTTGGAGCTTTACTTTAATCCATGCATATATAACTTCATGAGTTTTGTCATCATCAAAAAGGGGGAGATTGTTGGCCCAAAGGCCCATCACTCTAGTTTTGATGATGATCAACTCATGTAGTTATGTTTACTAATGATCTTGTGTTTAATTAGTGACAGATTTATGATCAAGATCTTAGTAGGTGTGTAGCTTCAACAAAGGATTTAAAGTCAAGTTTTGGAGCTAGCACGGTTGATTCAAGAGCTTGTGCATCAAGACCACATCAAGTACTCAAGAGGAGTCTAGCTCTATGGATCGTGTTTGGACCAAGTCAAGAAGATGAGAAGACATCAAGAAGATGAAGACTTGTGTCTAGGTTTGTTTTTAGACGATTTTATTTTAGATAAAATGTAAAGGATAGAATAGTTGGTGGATTGCTCAAGTACATATACACACACACTCTTGATTTAGTTTGTTTTAGAAAAGAATTTTTACTTTGGAAAAATACCGTTTGGTTTTTGGTTTTCAAGTTTACATGTTTTATCCAAAACCTTATTTGGAGCTTAATGTCAAAAACATAGATATTTCACCATGTTTGTGTAGTGGATCATATCCATACACGCTATGCTTCAAATGAGTTTAAATATCTTGTTTTTATATTTGGTGAAGTTTTTTAGAAAAATAAGTTTTGGAAAATCTACTTTGGAAAATACAGTTTTTCGTTTAAGCCAATTTTTCCAAGTTGAAAAATAGTCCAAATTATTTGTATCATGCCTTGATTTTATGCAAGCATGTTTGTTTATCAAAGTATATTGGTAAAACTATTTTTGTAAATTTTTTGTGAATTTATGAGATTTTATTTCAATCAAAAAGACCATTTTTTAATCCCTGACCTGGCTTAAGCCGGTCGACCGGGACGGTCGACATGCGCGACGTGCACAGACGTGCACGAGTCTGGCTGGAGGTCCGGTCGATCAGGACGGTCGACCGTCCAGAGAGCTTTGCTCTCTGGAAATCCTCGGTCGACCGGGACGGTCGATCGGCAGAGAGTCTGCTCTCTGTTCTAGAGGTTCGGTCGACCGGCCGGCAGCGGTCGGAAATTTGACCGTTGGCGGTCGATCAGGCGGTCGAATATCAGGCCATCTGGCTCCCAACGGCTAGTTTTTCTAGCTCTATAAATTGGGGCATTTGGGGGATGTTTTCTATAAGATTTTTTAGTGGTTTTTGAGCTAGTTTTTCCTACTCCATTAAAAGTGTTTTCTCCACTAAATTGAGATCTAATACTTCCAATCAAAAGGGGAGTTTTATCAAGAGTGTTTAAAAGTGATTTTCTTGAGTTTTCCTCCACCACTCTCCTCCTTGTTTTTCTTACAAACACTTGAGCAACCATTGACATATTCATCCTATAGGAGTGTTCTTGTGAGAGGATTTTAGGTGATCAAGAGTTGTGATCACCAAAGTTCATCTTTGTTCTTTGAGGAGGCGGACGTGTGTGTTCGCATTGTTTCGGGTCCTAGTGGAGACTCGGTGTTTCGAGTTCGGGTGCGAACTCTTTGTTTGAGGTGCGGCCTCGGCGAGCCGGTGGGCTTGCGGTGTGTACGGGCTAGAG
Organism: Agave tequilana; assembly: GCA_038442645.1. Taxonomy (NCBI): domain Eukaryota; kingdom Viridiplantae; phylum Streptophyta; class Magnoliopsida; order Asparagales; family Asparagaceae; genus Agave; species Agave tequilana. The sequence continues at coordinate 26,835 of JAVJIF010015808.1, forward strand.
AGTACAAGGAGTTCAAGTGTGAACTCGGCTTGTAGGTGTTGCGGCACCGAGTGATCCGGTGGGATCGATTATAGTGAAAATCCTTCGTGTGTCTAAGGCGGATGTAGAGCAAGGGTGCTCGAACCTCGAAACAAATCCCTTGTGTTTGCGATTGCTCACTCTCTCTCTCTCTCTGTCTCTTGTTTATATCTTGCATGCTATTATTGTCATTTCACTTATATGCTTTATATATTGTGTGCTCATATTGTATATGCTTGAGTTTGTTTGCTAACACTTGTATTTAATCAAGAGAGCCAATGCGACACCTCAACCCTTATCTAGGGGAATCTAGAGGAGTTAGTCCAGAGCCCTTCACGGGGAATTCGGCTACACTCTTGTGTTATACGTGGTGTTTAGTTTAAGATTTTTAGTTTAGGTCATAATATTTTTTAATTCCACATTTAGTGACCATAAGATTAGCCATCACCTATTCACCCCCCCTCTAGGTTATTTTACATGGATTTCATGTCACCTCCCACCTTTGACATTCTTAACATCCAAACTTGAAAAGTTAAGATGTATTTGTACCTCAAAGGCCTAGGAATTCATGTTTATCTTGCTACCATTAATGATTCATATGTTAATAATAGCAAGTATATTGAGGCTAACTCAAAAGCCATTCATGCTTTGAAGAGTACCCTAAACAATGATTATTTATGTAGGGTTGCTAACATTGACTCAGCTTTTATAGTTTGGAACACTATACTCTCCCTCGGCGATAAAGAACAATATTATGCGGGAAGCGACTCGGATGTTGGAAGTGACACTTCCAATGTGTGCTACATGGTCCAAGGAGATAACCCCCTTGAGGTAAACACCGAATCCGAGCTAGATGAAGATGTTGATATTTCCTATGATGAGCTCACATCTTTTTGTCAACAACTTCTTGAAAAATATGACATGATTAAAAAGGATAACAAGAATTTTAAAAAGAAATTTGATTGCATGGTAGAAGAAAATGATTCTTTTAAAACTAAAATTGCATGCTTTGAAAAAGAAAATGAAAATTTGAAAAATGAAAAAGTTTCCTTTCTTTCTAAATTGAATAATCTTTGTGAAGGAAACAATACTTTGAAAAATAAAATTATTTTGGTGGAAAATCAAAAGGAAGTTGCTTTGCAAGAAAACACTTCTTTGAAAAGAAAAATTGTTGAAAAAGAAAAAGTTAATGTTTCTAAAAAGAATAAGAAAAATGATTCACATTGTCATCTGCTTTACATGCCACCATTAATCAAAATGAGATTAAAGTTTTGAAAAATAAAATAAATTATTTGAGCTCAACTTTTAGCAATTATGCATTTAATCATAAGAGATTGGAGTCCTTATTTTCAAAGAAACAAGCTCCATATGTTTCTAGATGAAGATGTTGATATGTCCTATGATGAGCTCACATCTTTTTGCCAACAACTTCTTGAAAAATATGACATGATTAAAAAGGATAACAAGAATTTTAAAATGAAATTTGATTGCATGGTAAAAGAAAATGATTCTTTTCAAACTAAAATTGCATGCTTTGAAAAAGAAAATGAAAATTTGAAAAATGAAAAAGTTTCCTTGCTTTCTAAATTGAATGATCTTTGTGAAGGAAACACTACTTTGAAAATAAAATTATTTTGGTAGAAAATCAAAAGGAAGTTGCTTTGCAAGAAAACACTTCTTTGAAAAGAAAAATTGTTGAAAAAGAAAAAGTTAATGTTTCTAAAAGGAATAAGAAAAATGATTCACATTGTCATCATACTTTACATGCCACCATTAATCAAAATGAGATTAAAGTTTTGAAAAATAAAATAAATTGTTTGAGCTCAACTTTGAGCAATTGTGCATTTAATCATAAGAGATTGTAATCCTTATTTTCAAAGAAACAAGCTCCATATGTTTCTAGATGAAGATGTTGATATGTCCTATGATGAGCTCACATCTTTTTGTCAACAACTTCTTGAAAAATATGACATGATTAAAAAGGATAACAAGAATTTTAAAAAGAAATTTGATTGCATGGTAAAAGAAAATGATTCTTTTCAAACTAAAATTGCATGCTTTGAAAAAGAAAATGAAAATTTGAAAAATGAAAAAGTTTCCTTACTTTCTAAATTGAATGATCTTTGTGAAGGAAATACTACTTTGAAAAATAAAATTATTTTGGTAGAAAATCAAAAGGAAGTTGCTTTGCAAGAAAACACTTCTTTGAAAAGAAAAATTGTTGAAAAAGAAAAAGTTAATGTTTCTAAAAAGAATAAGAAAAATGATTCACATTGTCATCATACTTTACATGCCACCATTAATCAAAATGAGATTAAAGTTTTGAAAAATAAAATAAATTGTTTGAGCTCAACTTTGAGCAATTGTGCATTTAATCATAAGAGATTGGAATCCTACTTTGAGCAATTGTGCCTAAATCCTTAAAAAATAAACGACTTCTTCAGCTTGCACACCATATCTTCTTTCCCTGCAGTCTTGAACCCTATCGGCTGAGACATGTAGAACTTTTCATCTAGATCGCCATGGAGAAAGGCGGTCTTTACATCGAGTTAATCAAGGTCCAACTCGTACTGTGCCACCAGAGCCAATAAAATGCGATCGACGAATGCTTTACAACAGGAGAAAATACCTCATTGTAGTCAATTTCTTCCTTTGAGCATAGCCTTTTGCTACCAATCTGGCATTGTAGTGCACCATGTCTTCTTTAAGAGATCCCTACTTCTTTGCATACACCTACTTACAAGCTATTGCCTTCTTCCCTTTGGGCAACTTAGTGAGTTCCCAAGTGTCGTTCTCGTAAAGAGATTTCATCTCTTCTTCCATGCCTGCTTTCCACATCTTCAACTCTGAACTGATTTCAGCTTCTCTGAAGGTGGACGGGATAGCCTCCGCAACGACCGGAAGTGCATAAGCCATGACCATATCTGTAGTGAGCCAATCTGGTTTCCGTGTGTTTCTCCTTGGTCTTCTAACTGCAGTAGAGTCAGGAATATCACCCATGACCTGTTCTTGACCCTCTTCATCATCAGCATCTACCTCATCTGCTTGATCATTATCTTGTATCACCCTAGGTATGATCCTCACCGATGCTGAACTTTCTAGAGATAGTGGATTAGCATCATTCTCCACCTGCTACGATACATCTTTGCCTTGCTAGTCTCCACCTGCTGGGAGACCTTAGGCTTCAACATAGAAGCCTCATCAAATGTGACATCCCTGCTGAAAAGAAACTTCCTGTCTGTAGGATCCCAGATCTTGAATCCTTTAATTACCTTCTTGAAACCTACGAACAAGCCCTTCTTTGCTCTTGGGTCTAACTTATCATCTTTAACATGATAATAGGCTGGACAACCAAACACCCTTAGTAAATCATAGTTAGCAGTTATTTTTCTGACCAAACCTCGAGAGGAGTTTTCCCTCCTATCGCAGATGACGGCAACCTGTTAACAAGACAGCAAGTGTATGCCAAAGCCTCAGCCCAGAAGTTCTTCGATAAACCGGTATTGGACAACATACAACGGACCTTCTCTTACAAAGTCCTGTCCATCCTTTCTTCTACCCTGTTCTGTTCAGTGTTTCCCTTACTGTGAAGTGCCTCTCTATGCCCTCATCAAGACATAGCTGAAGGAAAGGATTAGACTTATATTCTCCTCCATTATCTGAACGGAGGACCATGATTTTCCTTCCCGTACTTCTCTCCAAGTTCTTCTTCCACTTCACAAACAATTCTAGGACTTCCCCTTTGTGCCTCATGGTATATACCCAACAACGCCTAGAATAATCATCAATAAACGACACAAAGTAGTGGTTACCTCCAATTGATGCAGTCTTGGTAGATCCCCAAACGTCAGTGTGAACATAATCCAGAATCCTCTTGGTACATTGTGTTGTTGTGCCGAACTTCACCTTGGTCTTCTTTCCGATGATACAATGTTCACAAAATTTCAACTTGTAGATTCCGGCACCTTTCAATACTCCTTGTCTTGCAAGAGTTTGCAAAGACTTTTCTTCTGCGTGTCCCAGCCTCTTATGCCATAGCATGGTTGAGTCTTCATCTGAATTAGTAGAAGCCGCCACTTGCCCTGCAACAGTAATACCCTTCAAGTAGTAAAGATTAGTTCGGCGAACGGCCTTCAATACCACCATTGAGCCTTTGGTCATCTTAAGGATTCCTTCCTTTATTGACACCACAAGACCCAATGTCTCCAATGCTCCAACAGAGATAAGGTTTCTCTTCAGTTCAGGTACATACCTCACTTCCTTCAGTTCTCTTATCATCCCATCAAACATCTTGATCTGGATTGTTCCTACACCTTCCATGATACATGGATGATCATCGCCCATAATGACTGAACATCCCTCCAGCTTCTCAAAATTAGAAAACCAATCCTTATTCAGGCACACATGGTATGTAGCACCAGTATCCAAAATTCACTTAGTATTTCCTGAGTACCCAACGATAGGAGTAGTGACAGAGAATGAGAAAACCGACAAGTCTGAGTTTGATCCACCTGCCTGTGAGGTACTGCTTTGAGTACTGACCACCTTTGCAAGATTTGCCTCAGTCTTAGACTCCTTCTTCTTCCCTTTGGCCTTTGGACAGTCAACTTTTCAGTGTCCTAATTCTCTGCAGAAGGCACACTAGTTCTTCTTCAGATCTCGATAACCTGGCCTGGACTTTGATCTCCCTCGATCATCTTTGCCCTTCCTATATAAACCCCTGCCTCTTACTGCTAGCGCCTCTGCTGATGAGCTTGCCTGAGAAGACTGCCTTTCCTTTCTCCTCGTCTCATAATTAGCCAAAGCAGATGACACTTCATGATAGTCAAGAGACTATCTACCATTTATGAAAGTTAAGGTAAAAGTCTCATACTCCTCTGCAGGAAGAGAGTTCAAGAGAATTACCGCTTTGTCTTCTTCATTTACCTCAACATCCATATTAACCAAATCCGTAAGAAGCTTCATGTAGCGATTCAGATGTTCATTCACGGAGCATCCTTTCTTCATCTGAAACCCATACAACTTGCTCTTCAGCTGTAGCCTGGATTCAATACTCTTGGTCAGATACTTTCTTTCTAGGATCTCCCACAACTGCCTCACAGATGTTTCTTGTAACACAAAGTATTTGATCTCTTGTGTTAGACACGATCTGATTAAGCCACACGCTGATCGGTTCATCTTATCCCACTCTTCTTCAGTGGTTGTGCTTTGCTTCTTTTCCAGACATAGAGTATCTTCGAGATTCGATACTGTCAACGCATCCATCACCTCGCACCTCCATATGCCAAAATATTTGTGCCATTGTATTTCACCACATCAATCCTCGGATGAAGATTCATGGTTCTCACAGATATACTTTCTTTAGCCATCTCTTTGACTAGATCCTCTATGTAATGCGAAAAATTAACGGAGTTAGATAAACAACTTTGATAAAGATCAGATCTTTACCTCCTCACGAAACCCTAGATGAGTTTCTGAATAGATCTACTCCTCAATTGATTCCTTGAGCACTTCACGCGCTGTTCTGAGATCGACACACGATCCCACAAACAGCCCAACGCTGATCTGAGATCGACACACGATCTCCACCAAATCAGCAACAGATGCCCTTCGAATCACCACCTGGGATGCTCTGATACCACTTGTTGTGCGCAGATACAACAACCACGTAGAGGAAACCTTAAGCCAAGATGCAAAATAAAAGTATCACCAACAGAATAGAACAATTAAACAATGAGAAGAACACGAATACAAGAATTTAACGAGGTTCGGCCAATTTCGCCTAGGTCCTCAAGGCAGGAAGAGAGATTTCTTTTATTGATTTTGATGATCAATACAAGTTTGCAAGTATTACAAGCATTACATATGAGAGAGCTCCGCCTCTCTCATATATCCCAAGGAAACCCTAGGAATCAGTTTCCTATTGGGCTGATTTTCAATTCAACAAATTTCCCGAAACAGCCTGAACCCGTCTGTCGGTCGGCCGACCGACCCAAGCACCGGTCGATCATACCCAACAGAGACTTATGTCCTTTCAGTCGGTCGACTGGCGGTCGACCAGCTCCTTCTGCGGTCGACCGCTACAGCCTGTGCACGTTGGTGCACAACGGTCGACCGGCCCAGTCGACCGTGCTGCTGCTGCTGATTCCCTGCTGCTCTTGCTGATGATTCCTTATCTTGTCTTCGTCGACTTCTTGGACTTCCTCTCTCTTCCTATAGTCTACATCGAATATATGACCATATTTCCTATACAAAAAATAAATACTATCTGCACTATCTCTTCCTCCAACAAATGCTGCTTGTACTGGTGAAATAATCTCTTTGTAAGACCATGCGCCATCGTGTAACGAGCAACGTGGAAATAAGCGTGTTGAGAATAGTGAAAATACTTATTGGCCTAAAGTCGTTCACTCTCACCAGTCGATTTTCTTTGGGATCAAAGTATCTCAGTCACCTTACAGACAGAGGGTAACCATGAATGAATGGAAAAAATATTATATTGCGTCACAAATTTCTTGAGAGATGAATATTAGTTCATAAATCATCAGTAAAGCCATCCTTACCTGGTGAGTTTGACATAGCCAATCCAAATGCGACTTACCTAATTACTGGAAGTTGTTGTAGCGAAGTAAGCAAAGTATTATGATCAGCAAAGACCTTAGTTGAAGGTAAGATAACATGTGCACTTGTGTTTATGGGATCAAGATATCAAAATTAGGGAGCGACCAATGCTAACTAATATGCATGGAGAAAGCACTGATAATATAAGCCGAGTCTTGTTGGTTTTACTGTGCTATTTCTTAAAACATGCGAATCAATTAAATAAATTAATTAAACTTCCTAGCATGCTATTACAGAATTAAAATTGAATTAAGAAACAAAAATATAATCTAGCCTGAGAAATGCAGCATGTAATCCCTACTTTAAAGGATCAAAAATCCGTCTCCTTACCCTGATGCTGGTTCGGCTTTCTCCAGTAGCAGTAAAAGACTCCTCAGAATCACCAGCGCTCCACTTAGGATAGTAGGCAGAGCCTCTTACTCAGACAGAATTATTGCCAGTGGAAGAAATATTATAGTGGGAGAAAGAAGAAATATAGTTGTAAATTTCATATTTTGTGTCAGAGAAAGAATGGTGAGAAGCTATATTTATAAGCATAGAGCTCTACTTATTACTAACATTCCCCATATAAATCAAGCGCACATTCAGATTTGTCACAATTAATGTACAACAACTCCATGCATTCCCAGATCTACTTTTACCGGGTCAAGAAACGTTATAAATCAAAACAGTAAAAGGCTTCGGGAGAGTGAGATGAAGCTCGGGAATATTCCGAGTCCAAGTACTCGGGAAATACACCGCGTCTATAGATGATCGGAAAGACTATGAGGTCTAAGTGCTCGGGATGATCCCGAGTCCAAATGCTCAGGAATCACTCCGAGTTCAGGTACTTGGGTCACTTCACCCAGAAGCTCAGAGTTAGCTTCGAAAGATAAAAAATAATTTCAAAAATGTAGCAGGTCCAAGAACCCCTTGAACATAGCTGCATTCGTGTCCACAGGTCATTGGCGCGTGCCACTCGTACCCGATCCGGTCCGGCCTGGTTCGGCACATGTGGAGAGTATGTGGAGTGTGGCCCATGGCCTAACACTCATAATAATAAGCTTAGAAAGAGTTGATATATATACCACTAAAACTTCTTTGTCCTATCCAATGTGGGACTAAACACCAAAGGCAAATAGAGGATTGTGACGTTGAATACATCGTGAAGGTAGACAAAACTTCAAAAATCAAAGAACGAATGTGTACAAGAATCTGTGTACATTACGAGTCGACTAATACCGGGTATAGTTGACTAATCAGTTAGATTAGTCGACTAGGCCATTGTATAGTCGACTAGGTTGGCCAAACAGAAAGTCAGGTTTGTCGGGTTGTACCAGAGTAGTCGACTAGTATTTAGGCCTAGTCGACTAATAGATGGTATTAGTCGATTACAGCCTTGGCCTAGTCGACTAATAGCGGCAGTTTTCTTTTCTGGGCCTGTTTTTAGATTTGAGCTGGATTCAAATTTCCTTTATTCTGAAGCGTGATTGGTTCGTATTGATGAAGTTTGTTTAAGACTAAGAAAGTTTGATGGTATATAAATAACCCCTTAGGGGTGGCCTTCAATGTATTCTATGAGAATCCCAATGAATTTGTAATTCCTATGGGTGTAATTCATCTAGGTGAGAAATTCATGAGAGAAACTTAGCCACAAGGGTTTTCACTGTGCTTGGCCATCAAGGGCTTGTAATCTTCTCAGCATGAGGTGTAAGTAATTCTTATTGTACTTTTCTAAAGTTAATAAAATTTCTCCCCCTCTCCCGTGGACGTACACATGATCTTGTTGATCGGTAGAACCACGTTATATTTTGTGTAGGCTTTCTTAACTTAGTAGATCTTGTGGGATTACTTTCGCTGCACCGATAATAATCGAAATCAGAGCATACAGATTATTTCCCAGCGATTGATATCAAAGCAAGGTCAACTAAAGATGTCTGCAATCAAGTTCGATTTTCAGAAGTTCAATGGTGTCATCAATTTTAGTAGGTGACAGATTAGGATGAACGCCATCCTTACCCAGAGCGGGTTGAAGAAAGCACTACTCGGGAGGGAGAAAAAAACCTCAAGATATGAAGGACGAAACTTGAGAGAAGATGGATGAGAAAGCCTTCACAGCTATTCAGCTTTGCTTGACGGACGAAGTGTTGGATGAGTTTTCTTCAAAGAAAATAGTGTTCTCATTATGGCAGCAATTTCAGGATTACTATCTGAAGAAGTCGTTGGTGAATCGGTTGATTCTGAAGCATCATCTCTTTCTTCTCCGCGTGCGTGTAGGTACACCTATCAAATCTCACACTGTAGAATTTTTCTCGATTATCAATGATCTTGATAAAATTGAGGTTAAGATAGAAGCTGAGAATCAAGCACTTTTATGATTGTGTTCTTTACCTTCTTCGTATAAGAGCTTTAAGGAAGTTATCATCTATGGAGGCAAGTCAATAGTCAATGTCAATGATGTCAATGAGCATCTACTCAATAAGGATAAAATTGACACCCAATTGACGAGAGAGTCTAAGCATTATGATTTTGGGCAAGTTCACTTTTCAAGAGAGAAGAACGGTAATGAGGGAAGTTCCACAGGTAACTCAAGACATAAGAGTTTGAAGTGCAATTATTGTCACAAGAAGGGGCACATTAGAGCTGATTGCTGGATTCGAAAGAAAAAACAACCAGATGCTAATGTCACTGAACTGATTGGAGAAAATAAAGAACAGTGTGACGTTTTATCTGTTACAGACAAACCAGTTGATAACAAAAATAGATGGATTATTAATTTTGGATGTTCACAGCATATTGATTCCAAATTGATGATTCATACACTTCAGTTCAAGGAGGAGAAGTATTCATGGGGAATTCTACTCATGTAAGGTGAATGGCGAAATAATAGTTCATTTTTGGGCTCATGATGGATGCCTCACAACTCTTCAAGGCGCGCATCATGTTTTGGACTCAAGATACAATTTTATCTCTCTTGGAGTCCTCCAAACTGAAGGATTCAGTTTCAGTTCAAAGGTGATCTTATAAAAGTATCCAAAGAGGCCCATGTAAAATTTTAGACCGAACATGTCGGTAATGTGTATGTGTTGCAAAACTCAAAAGTTACAGGTGATGAATTGTAGTTATCCTCTGCTTCAACAGCGGCGGCTGTGGAACAATTAGAGACTACGATGGGTTTGAGCTCGGGTGTTTCGATGTACCCTGAAGATAGATTAGGACTTAGAGCGCAACAAGATAGCCTAGATCAACACTCTTATGGTGGAGAATATTCTCATAGATCTTGTGTAGATCAAGGAAATCATTGTGGGTAATAAGGTTCAGGTTGGGCCTAAACTTATTCGACCTAATCAAGGTGTGAACCCTATGAGGGGTTATGGAGAATAGGGAGTGAGATGAAGATGGAGTTAATTTTGTTCAATTATGCGAGGATGCGAGTACATGGAGCACGGTGGCTAGTCTAGACTTGGACATATTCAAGTCAAGGGGGAGATTGTTAGAAATTTTGACGTTGAATACGTCGTGAAGGTAGACAAAACTTGGAAAATCAAAGAACAAATGTGTACAAGAATCTGTGCACATTACCAGTCGACTATTACTGGGTATAGTCGACTAATCAGTTGGATTAGTCGACCAGGCCATTGTATAGTCGACTAGGTTGGCCAAACAGAAAGTCAGGTTTCTTGAGTTGTGTCAGAGTAGTCGACTAGTATTTGGGCCTAGTCGACTAATACATAACCTAGTCGACTAATATATGGTATTAGTTGACTACAGACTTGGCCTAGTCGACTAATAGCGACAGTTTCCTTTTCTGGGTCTGTTTCCATATTTGAGCTACATTTGGGTTTACTTTATTCTGAGGCGTGATTGATTCATATTGATGAAGATTGTTCAGGAGTAAGAGAGTTCTATGGTCTATAAATAACTCCTTAGGGGTGGCCTTCAATGTATTCTATAAGAGTTCCAATGAATTTATAATTTCTACAGATGTAATTCATCTAGGCGAGAAATTCGTGAGAGAAGATTAGCCACAAGGGTTTCCGCTGTTCTTGGTGGCCATCAAGGGCTTGTAATCTTCTCAGCATGAGGTGTGAGTAATTCTTATTGTATTTTTTCAAAGTTAATAAAATTTCTCTCCCTTCTCTTGTGGATGTACACATAATCTTTTTGATGGTGGAACCGCGTTATATTTTGTGTTGGTTTTCTTGTTTTAGAATATCTTCTTCTTTTTTCTTCAAGTTGCCTTTGTAGATCTTATAGGGTTGTTTCTGCTGCACTGATAATAATTGGTATCAGAGCATTCAGATTGTTTGCCAACACAATCCCCCCAAAACTAAAGTTTCAGGAAAGATAAAAGAAATCAATATGATTGATCAGGGAAAATCGTGCACGAAAAGTGTATGTTTTGAAATCACGAGTTAAAAGTGCGTATTTTGGCTTCCTCGATACTTCCGTTATAGCATAGAGGCTAAACTTATCGAATTCACAAGGACGGGAAGTGATAGAAGATTTACCGATATGTTCAAGTGTGTGTTAAAGTTTTTTCTATATTTAAATGAATCAAAAGAAAAAAACATAGAATGGAAAGAGAAGAGTACGGTGAAAACAAAGAAGTGGGAAACATAGAAAAGATGATTTTTGTGATTTTTGATATATTGTTAAAATAAAGTAAAAAGAAAAGAAAACTCATAGCTACTAACTATTAATGGCTCCACTAACCATGCTAACCTCTTAGTGATAGTTGCCTCACATGTATCCTTGGCCATCACTAATCCTTGGTTCAAGAGATTTTCAAAGAATGACCCATAAGATAACTCATCATATCTAAACTCAACAAATAAGTGCAAGCTATACTAAAACCATTAAAACTAAACAAGAGCAAGTATGGAATAAAATAATATTAGCTTGTTAGAGAGTTGGATAGTAGAGTGTTAGAATCCATCATCATGAGCCAATGGCTCTTGCAAGAGCAAGGCCAAGTAGAGGCTATTAGATTCATATGGATTATCAAGTAAGAAGTTAACAAATTAGTGGTTAGTAGTTGTTGCCATGAGAGAAAATTCGCTAAGCATGTAAAAGAAGTTAGAGAGAAGAAAACAAGTAGAGATAAAGAGAGAACCTTTCATAAGATGTCACCCTCAATTACAAGCACTCTTACTTTTATCCTGTATACTACTCTCTTCTCTATTACATGATCTATAAGAAATGAAAAATACAAAAGAGGAAGAAGAAGAATACCTAATCTAAACTACCTAAAACCAACATACATGGAGAAGAAAACCCTAAAAGTCTCCTCAAAACTCCTCCTCCCTGAGCTCTGAAAATCCCAAGGTATTTATCGGCAAAAGGGGCACCAGGGGTGTCACGGGCTCCACAAAAGAGCCGCGAAAACGCGACTATAACCGCATTTCTGTGGCCATAATATGGCCGGTCACGCGGTGCCGCCTGTCACGTCTTCCTAGTTTGTCCCCCTGTTGATATGTATTGCTGGTTTCTATGCAATTGCACCCTGTTTTGGCAGATCAGCTCACAAAAATCAATGGCTATATGTAGGCTCCAAAAAGAACCAAGTAAATGAGATTTTTGTGCTTCTTCTTTATTTCATACCATGGACCTAGAAACATACAAGAGAGGTATTATTAACAGAATTTAATATTGAATAAATGTGAAAATGTGGTATGAAATATGTATTTTTGGAGACTAATTACACCCCCACACTTATCTTTTGCTCATCTCGAGCAAAATAGAAAAACTAACTAAGGAAATTATTACACCACTTTTGTGGTGACACGGTTGTACTGAGCATGTACAACAAGCTGTTAAACCTCTAAATTTCACCTAGTGGAGGAGTTTTGTCTCCTGCGGGTTTTCAGCGGATTATACCTACAAAATCTATAAAGAAAGAAATCAAATGTTAGTATTTTAAAAAAAAACACATTTTGAAAGAGAGAAAAGTGTTGAAGTATTTTACAGAAAATTTAAGCGATCCAAGGTCATAGGTTAACCAGAAATTACTAAGTCTAAGTGCAAAATCTTGTTATAAATTAAATGTAAGAATCAAATTGAATCGATTCTTTGATCTTTCATAAAACTCTTAGAAAATATGCACTTTGTGAATTGTGAAGATATTTGGGATATCGACTCTAACTTTCATGCCATTTATTTATATCAAACTTTTTCTTTTTTCTTCTCTTAGTTTTTTAGGCTTTCTAACTTACCCGAGTAGTGAGTCTTTAGCCGGTTACTCTGAAACAGATGGTTTTAGGGTACCAGATGAGAAAACATTCCTTAGGTTTAAGGACTCGAGTAAACAAGGCCACAAAACTAAAGGGGATTATTTTATTTTGTCCACAGTTTTAGGCGTGAATAATCATGCTTCCTGAGGCATAACTATCCAACTTCAATAAGTGGCTTTATTATCATCATATATATATATATATATATATAATTTTTTAAGGCGTTTCAGTCTTTGTTTCAATTCTAAAAAATTGTCTAAGTGTGAAGTACATATCTATGGCAAAAAATTCTAGATCAAATTATCTTTCAAATCTTACTTCCTTATCCTAAAATTTAAACAAATCTATTATTTTGACTTGGTTTAAAAATTCATAATTTTAGGTCTTCTTAATTCTTAAGATAATTTTAATTTTCTTAAAAATAAATTAAAAATATTTCTCTTATTTCAAAAAGTTTGTAAAAAGAAAAGAAAAGGGTTGTTATATAAAAAAATTTTTAAAAATCTCCTAAAAAGAAGTGTAAAAAAAAGAAAATTTAAAACAATCTACGTTATTAAACCCTCCCCCACACTTATCTTATGCATTGTTCTCAATGCATCATGAATGTGTATATACATGAAACAACTGGAAAGGGAAGAAAAATTATCTCATGGTGGTGGTTCCGGTGGTGGTCTGATTGGGCCAAGCATTGCTACCCAATCAAAATAATGTGGTAGTTCATGGAACCCACCTTTATTGACCTCTTTTCTGTTTACATATTTACAATCCCTAATATGAATGGGATCTGAAAATTATTCCCTTTACATGATCAATTTTGGAAGATCATCACTGAGTCATTATGGTCATTACTTTGGTCCAACAATAGAACGTGATTTTGTGGAATGAATAATTTGGGTTTTGAAATGAAAAGGTCGGGAACCAATACTAACTCGGGAAAATCAACTTTGGGTTCGAGAGTCAGTTTAGGTTCAAGAGTTGATTCCAAATCAAAGAATTTAATTTCACATTCTATTCCCATTAATGAAATGTGACTATCTAAAAGAAGTGGTTCAATTTCAAAATTCATGAATACATGAATGAATGTTGGCTCGGGCAATGGGTCCAACTTGGGTAAGGATGCCAGAGTCAACATGGATTTAAATATTGGAATTAAATTATAAAGTTGTGGGTCTGGTTCATATTCATATTCAAGTTCAATTTCATTGAAATGAAAACTTACCAATTTGTCAATGGGTTGATATTGGTCATGTTCAAGGTTTTGTAGTGAAATTGAATCTTGGTCAAAGTCTTCAAGCTTCCATAATTCTTGATTTTCATCAATATGATTAGAAGTGTTAGGAATAGTCAACGATTGGCTAAGGAGAGTTTCCTTATTCCTACACATATTTTCTAATCGACTAAGTCTAACTTCTATCATATTGAAAGGATTGCTTTGAAATTGAATCATAGATTTTGTACTCTTTTCTAAGTTAGTATGTTCTTCTTGCTGCGGGACTTAGAAAATAGAGTAAGGATCTTGGATTTGAAAACTTTAATGGGATTTTGAGTCTTCTAGATTTTGAATTCATCGCTCGAGTTCCCCTAAGGCTTCCATCCTCTAAGGCTTACCAGTCAATTGGTTCTTCTAATGGTTGTTCGGGAGAAGGAGTATATGACGCTGGATGTTGGTAAGGTGGTTAACCATATGACTCGGGAGAGTTGTATCCCCATTGACTCTGTGAAGAGTGGTGATGATTATTCTAGTTTTGTTCACAGTATTAGGACTGGGGCATATACTGATTCGGATAAGACCAATCTACTATACTTATTTGGTTAGAGTTATGAAATGCCGGGTTGGTAATATCCGAGTCAAAAGAGGTCGGAGTGAAGTATGGATCACTATATACATTGAAATAATTATAATTGTATTCCATAACACAAAGATGTCAAAAAAAAAAAAAACAAAAACAAGCAAACAAACAATCAAACAAAGAACTCAAAAATTTCAAAAAAAAGCCTATACTAGGGTTGACCTAGACCTAGATGACTCCTAACTGGTTAGACTGTCCGCGGGGGGTACACTTTTAAAATCTGACCACAAGTTAATTGGCCAGGTAGGGATAAGACTAGTGGGGTATCCGTGCCGGAGCAAAAGGCCTAATTATATCAAACCACGATTCTTTGAGGTTTCATCTCTCAATCTCCAACCTGTGACACCGATTTGGCAAGAGTCAAATTCTAAAAACTTTCCCCCTTAGGTCAATCTCCTAAATGAGTCCAAGATGTCCCTAGGGGCCAACGTCTAGCAAGTTTTATTTAGGTTTGGATTATGTGAGTGGGGAGGTGGTTTTTGGACTAAGGAAGGGTAATGACTTTCCCACCTTATATTTTATGGGATATGCCCTTAAGTTCAATTTGTGCAAATGTGCAAATATAGATAAGAATGAACACACAAAGCAAGTAAATCACCTATGTATTTGTCCTAAGTTATATGCAATGCAATATGTACACCTTTGTCAAGATCACAACAACACAAGAGCAAAATACAGTATATTGGAATTGAAATCGATACGTGCCTAGATGCAAATGTCTATACCGATTTAAAGCATCCAATTTTCATATTGTAATTCTTAATTATTACAGTGCACAAGTAATCTAAGCAAAAATAAGCAGCAGAATATAGCAATATACAAGAATTTATCCAACCACACAAAAACAAGTGTGGACTTCTGCAATGCTAAAATTTTTAACCTGCATACCAAAAATAAAGAAGAAAAGTAAACGAAAATGTGAAATCAAACCGTTCCCGTCCCCAGCAACGTCGCCAAAATTTGATTGGGGGAAAACCGTACATGAAAAGTGTACAATTTGAAATCACGAGTTAAAGGTGCATACTTTGGCTTCCTTGGTACTTCCGTTATAGCATAGAGGCTAAACGGGTTGAATCCACAAGGACGCGAAATAATAGAAGCTTTACCAGTATGTTCACGTGTTTCTTCTATGTTTTAAAAAATCAAAACAAAAGAAAACAAAGAAAGGATAAAGAATAGAACGGTGAAAACAAAGAAGTGGGAAACATAGAAAAGATGCTTTTTGTGATTTTTGATATATTATTAAATCAAAGTAAAAAAGAAAAGAAAACTCATAGCTACTAACTACTAATGGCTCCACAAACCAAGCTAACCTCTTAGTTATAGTTGCCTCACATGTATTTTTGGCCATCACTTGTCCTCGGTTTAAGAGCTTTTCAAAGCATGACCCATAAGATAACTCATCACATCCAAACTCAACAAAAAAGTGCAAGTTATACTTAAACTATCAAAACTAAATAAGAGCAAGTATGAAATAAAGTAATATTAACTTGTTAGAGAGTTAGGATATTAGAGTGTTAAAATCCATCACGATGAGCCATCAATGGCTCTTGGAAGAGCAAGGCCAAGTAGAGACTATTAGATTCATGTGAATTATCAAGTAAGAAGTTAGCAAGTTAGTAGTTAGTTATCATGAGAGAAAATTAGCTAAGTATGTAAAAGGAGTTAGAGAGATATAAGAAAGTAAAGGAAAATACAACAACAAACTAACAAGAACTCCCTATTATTTGGATATCTCCCTATCTGAAAATCCAGGAGGGGTATTTATAGGCACAGGAGCTGGGGGACAGAGTGGGGAGCATAGCCCCTGATGCTGGCAGAGCAGTGCCAGGATGGCTGTAACATCCCTAATTGATAATACAATATTTGTATTTTTTGGAAAATACTTATTATTTTATGCCTTATTATTATAAAAAAAATATACATATTGCTGGAAGATACTTATGTTAAATTACTTTTATATATTATTATTAATATTTCTTGTTAACATTAGCAACTGCTATTACTATTGCCGTTGTTATTAATAATACTTGTTATTAGTAATAGCGGTAGTTCTTAATAATAATAATTATTATTGTTAAAGTTTATTATTATTATTGTTGTTATTATTAATTACTGGTATTCATATTATTGTTGTCATAATTTATCTATTTCTTTCATTTTTTTCCTTATCTATACCCAACCCTATACCCATTAGCTTCCGATCCCATGACCCTATAACCCAAACCCATTATATTTACCTATATAGTCTCTTAATTCCCTAACTTACCTTAATCCTAAACCTAACCCATCTCCTTCCAACACAGCCACCAACATAGCTGGATCTCCTTCTCGTGCATCAGCTCCAGCGCGTGAGATAGCAGGCCAAGCCTCCTCTTTCTTGGCCGGCCAAGCCTCCTCTATGGCCGTAGCCCCTCTTGCCGAGCCCCCACAACACCCCCTCTTTGCCACAGCCGTGGAGGCCATCTTGGCTGAGTTTTTTCTGTTGGCCCAAAGGCACATTACTCTAGTTTTGATGATGATCAACTCATGTAGTTATAGTACTAATGATCTTTTGTTTAATTAGTCTCAGATTTATGATCAAGATCTTAGAGGTGTTTAGCTTCAACAAAGGATTTAAGGTCAAGTTTTAGAGCAACACGGTTTGATTCAAGAGCTTGTGCAGCAAGACCACATCAAGTACTCAAGAGGAGTCTAGCTCATTGGATCAAAGTTTGGACCAAGTCAAGAAGTAGAAGAAGACTTCAAGAAAACTTCAAGAGAAAACTTGTGTCTAGGTTTATTTTTATTAAGATTTTGTTTTTAGATAAAATGTAAAGGATAGAATAGTTGGTGGATTGCTCAAGTATATCATATATACTCACATACAAGATTTGGATGTGCTTTTCATAAAAGAGTTTTTATTTTGGAAAAATACAAAAGGATTTTCATTTTGAAAAAATACCGTTTTGGTTTTTGGAAGTTTCATATACACGAATGTTTTAACCAATACATTTTAGTTTTATTGTCAAAAACATAGATATTTCATCATATATGTGTAGTGGATCATATCCATACACACTATGCTTTAAAAATGTTTAAAATATCTTGTTTTTGTATTTGGAGAAGTTTTGAAAAAATATGGTTTTTGTTTCAAGCCAAAATTTCTAAGTTATAAAAATAGTTCAAAATGTTTGTAATATGGTTTGATTTTTACTCAAACATGTTTGTATATCAAAGTATAATACTGAAACTATTTTTGTAGATTTTAGAGATTTTATGAGATTTTATCAAAGTCAAAATACCTAGTTTTTAATCCCCATAATGTTCTAGTCTGGCTTTTGCCGGTCGACCGGGCTGGTCGACCAAGTCGATCGACCGACATGCACAAACGTGCACGCCAGTTCTGGCTGGAGGGCCGGTTCAGAGAGCTCTACTCTCTGGAAAGCCCCGATCGACCGAGTCAGTCGATCGGTAGAGAGTTCTGCTCTCTGTTCCAGGCCACGGTCGACCGGGCCGGTCGACCGTTGGCCCAACGGTCAGATTTCTGATCGTTGGCGGTCGACCGGGCCGGTCGACCGACAGCGGTCCAGGCTGAAGATTCAGCCCAACGGCTAGTTTTTGATGGCCTATTTAAAGGGGCTATCATGGGCTGTTTTCAATAAGATTTCAAGTGAATTTTTGCACCAATTTTTCCTACTCTATTAAGAAGTTTTCTCCACTTGTATTTAAGCCAAATACTTCCATTCAAAAGGAGAGTTTATCAAGAGTTTTTAAAAGTGATTTTCTTGAGTTTTTCACCACCACATTCAATACAAGTTTTCTCACAAACACTTGAGCTTTCCTTTAATATATTCATCCTATAGGAGAGTTGTTGTGAGATTGTTTTTAGGTGATCAAAGTATTGTGATCACCAAAGACTTTATCCTTGCTTTGAGGAGGCGGACTTGTGTGTTCGCGGTGTTTCGAGTTCTAGTGAGAGCTCATTGTAGAGGTGCGACCTCGGCAAGCTAGTGGGCATGCGGTGTGTTGTTCTTGCGGGAACAAGAGAGGGACTTGAGAGTCTAAAGAGCTTGTAGGTGTTGCGGCACAAAGTGATCCGGTGGGATCGATTTTAGTGGAAATCCTTCATAGTGTTGAAGGCGGGGACGTAGTGCAAGTGTGCTCAAACCTCGAAATAAATCTCCCGTGTTTGCGATTGCTCTCTATCTCTTACTTGCCTTTATATCTTGCATGCTAATATTATCTTTATCTTTATGTGCTTGATATATTATGTGCTTATTATTATATGCTTGGAGATTGTTTGCTAACACTTGTATTCAACTAAGAGAGCCAACGCGGCACCTCAACTCTTAGTTAGAGGAATCTTGAGGAGTTAGTCCAGAGCCCTTCACGGAGAATCCGGCTACACTCTTGTATTATACTTGGTGTTTAGCTTAAGGAGTTTTAGTTTGCATTAATAGTTTTAATTCCACATTAATTGTCCATTAGATTAGCTAGTCACCTATTCACCCCCCTCTAGGTGATTACAATTGGTATCAAAGCTAAGTGATCTTGATTTGGGTCTTACAACCTAGAGTTAAAGATCCTCATTTTATAGCTAATCACAATACTCACACACATGGATTTCATGTCACCTCCCACCTTTGACATTCTTAACATCCAAACTTGGAAGGTTAAGATGTCTCTGTTCCTCAAAGGCCTAGGTATTCATGTTTATCTTGCTATTACTCAAGATTCATATGTTAATAATAGCAAGTATATTGAGGCTAACTCAAAAGCCATTCATGCTTTGAAGAATATCCTAAACAATGATTATTTATGTAGGGTTGCTAATCTTGACTCAGCTTTTATAGTATGGAACACAATGCTCTCTCTTGGTGAACAAGAACAATATTATGCGGGGAGCGACTCGGATGTTGGAAGTGAAGCTTCCAATGTATGCTATATGGTCCAAGGGGATAACCCCATTGAGGTAAACACCGAATCCGAGTTAGAAGAGGATGTTGATATGTCCTATAATGAACTTGCTTCTTTTTATCAACAACTTCTAAAAAAATATGACATGCTTAAAAAGGATAATAAGAAAATGAAAAATAAATTTGATTGTTTGTTAAAAGAAAAAGATTCTTTTCAAACTAAATTTGAAAATGTTTCTAAAGAAAATGAAAGTTTGAAAAATGAAAATATTTTCTTGCTTTCTAAATTGAATGATCTTTGTGAAGGAAATATCACTTTGAAAAATAAAATTGTTTTGGTGGAAAAACAAAAAGAGATTGCTTTGTATGAAAACACTTCTTTGAAAAGAAAAGTTATTAAAAAAGAAAAAAATGTTTCTAAAAAGAATAAGAAAAATGATTCTCATTCTCATCATGCTTTACATGCTATTATTGATAAAAATGAAGTTAAATTTTTAAAAAATAAAATAGATTATTTGAGCTCAAGTTTGAGTAAATGTGCATTTAATCATTCAAGATTGGAATCCTTGTTTCAAAAGAAACATGATTGAGGCTAAACCTGCACAAAAAATACGAGATTATAGAACTTGAGAAAGAAAATGTGCAAGTGCTCAATTCTTCCGCTATAGCAAGTGGCTATGCGGGTTGTGATCCACAAAGAGGGTTTGCGATGGAAGCTTTACGTGTCTTTATTGAAATCTTATGAAAATAAGCGAAGGTTCTTCTCTGTTTTTAAAGTTAAGAAAAAGAAAAAGAAAGTTAATGGTTAAAGTTAAGAAGAAAGCGAGAGATGAAGAAGATGGAAAATCAGAAAACGATGAAAAACGACTATGTACAATGAAGTGGAGAAGAAAGAGTTTGAGGAGGTGTTGGTCTATACATAAGAAGTAAAAGAAAAGGGAGAGAGAAAAGTAAAGAAATATTTACCTAGGTTGAGTGTTGACTTACTTGGAAACCTTCTTGCAAGTTCTACCTTTTTGCTTCGGAGGCGTTCAACGCATAGATCATAAACTCGAGCTCGGTCCCCGTGCACATTATATCGTCAAGCCTAGCAAGAACGAAGTGATGCGGATCTTGGAAGAGGAGAACGTCTTCATGAACTATCGCTGGCTCTCACGTAGCTTGGTTATACTTGCTTTGGAGTTCACTTGTACACTTTATTACTTGCTGAGACAATGAAAGAAAGGAGTAGGGTACATCGTCGGTGTCACTCTCAACATCAGCCCCTCTCTCTTACTTACATGAATCTTCTTCTACCCTAAGTTACATACAAATTACATACATAAAAAGAAAGACTAAAAACCTAAACTAAGGAATAAAAACTAATCTAAATCCTAATATGCCTTCCCGTCCATTTTTCAGCGCAGATAATGGCCTTTTATAGGCATAAACCCAACAACCAGAATCCCGGGGAGGTCGGGGGAGCAAACGCTCCCCCTAACTCCCCAACAAAGCCGCGAAAACGCGGCCCAAGCCGCGTTTCCGCGGCAAGGGTGTGGCCAGGTGGCCACACCCTATTGGTGGGTCTCCCCATGGGTTTCTTCTGGCTTTATCCTTTGTTGGTTTTGTCGTTTGAGCTCCGGATTCTGACGAAATGGCCTTGGATTCTTGGCTTTAACCGATCGATTCTGAGAGGATTCTTTTCAACCGGTTTCAACCTCTTGATTTTGCCCTGATTTTATGTGTACGAATTAACTCTGATTTAATTCAGAATTCTGGTGGGCTTTTGGGCTCATTTCTCTTCATCTCCTTAAGGATTGGGCCTGCAAATGAATTAAACAAATAATTAGGACAATGCAGGCTTTTATTCTAAAATAAGTATGGAAATGTGACATTAAATATGCAACATTAGCAACCAATCACACCCCCATACCTATCTTTTGCTCGTCCTCGAGCAAAACAACTAAATTATACTAAGGATTATTAGACCACTTTCGCAGGTCGCGCGATTGCACTGAGCACGTGCAACAAGCCGTTAAACCTCTAGGTTCCCCCTAGAGGACGAGTTTTGTCTCGTGAGGGTTTTCAGCGGATTGCACCCACAAAATCCATAAAGAATGGGAAATAAAGAGTTAGTATTTTCGAAAAGCATTTTAAAAGAGAAAAATATTTGAAATATGATTGTAAGATCTAAGCAATCTATAAGTTATAGGAAAATCGAATTTTTCATTCCTAAACTTAGTCTCTATTCAAAAATTTGTTATCAATCAAAGTAAGGAGTCAAATTGTACTTCTCATCTAGTCTATTACTTTACCCTAAGTCATATGCACCTTGTGAATGTGAAAATTTTGACTAAGGGTTCATTAACTCTAACTCTTATGTCTTATTTATTTTTATATATATACTTTTTTTGTGGTATTATTCCTTAGTTTTATTAGGCTTTCTAATCTGCCAATGTAACGAGCCTTTAATCGATGACTCCCAAACCAGACGGCCTTAGGGTACCAGGTGAGAAGACACCCCTAGGACTTAAGGACTCGAGCAAACAAGGCCACAAAACTAAGGATTTTATTATATGAACCTCTTTTAGGTGTGAATACTTATGCTTTATTAGGCACAAATACCCAGCTTAATCAGAGGATTTTTCTTTTCAAACTTATCTAATCATCTTTCGCATAAATACCAAGGCTTGCTTAGGCCAAAGCACTTAGCTAGTCAATAATTAGACTTGTTTTTTTTTTCAAACTCATCTAATTATCTTTTGCATAAATACTAAGGCTTTCTTAGGCCAAAGCACCTAGCTAATCAATAATTAGATTTGTTTATATATATATATATTTTTATAAGGCATAAGAATCTTTGTTTTTGAACCCTAAGTGTGTAAGTGTATGAAGTGTGCATATTTCATCAAGTTAAAGATCAAGACTAAATTATTTTGACAAATTATCTTCCTAACTCTAAAAATCAAACAAATAATCTTATTTTGACCAAGTATAAGAAATCCCAATTTAGATTTTCCTATTCCTTAAAATTAACTTAATTTCTTACAAAAATAAGTTAAAATATTGTTTCTATTTTTCAAAAAGTTTTTAAAAGTAAAGAAAAAATGTTAATTTTTTTTTTAAACAAAAAGAAAAGTTATGTTAGACCCTCCCCCACACCTATCTCATGCATTGTCCTCAATGTATGAATTAATGCATAGATGCATGAAAAAGACGACAGGGAAGGAAAGTGTTACCTTAAGGTGGTGGTTCCGGTGGTGGTCTGATTGGTCCACAAAACGCGGCCCAATCAACTTTTCTTGGGTCTCGGAGGAACCCACCAGAAATATCTTTAATATAACCCATTAAAAAGATAAATCCATGAAGGATCTTTATGAAATATTTAACCCCATCTAATTTCCATATTCCATAATTGATTTCGGAGTCAAATTTGTCAACCACCTCGTCCCAGAATGGAGTATGAAATGATAGAATAGTTGACTTGGACTCAGGAAGGACAGGAACTAATACCGACTCGGGAAGGTGACTTAAGTTAAGTAAAGGTTCAGGAGTCGAAATTGGTTCAAGAAGCGGGTCCAAGTCAAGAAGTTGAAACTCCAGTCCACATGTATTTTCCAACAATGGAATGTGACCTAATATGGGTGATTCCAGTTCAGGAATGATAGGTGGAGGAATCAAAACTGACTCTAAAATATTACTCAAGTTTGGTAACAAAACTGGAGTCTAGATTGATTCAGAAAGTTGAACTGGATCACATATATGAGAATCTAGGTCACATATCTCATTGAGTTCAATATCAAAAAATTGAGAACTTGCCAATTTGTCAATAGGATTTTCAAAATTGTATAATTGATCAAGTTCAATATGATCCTCAAAGATGGGAGATTCAATTTCATAATGAATAGGCACAGGATCCAACGTTGACTCGGGGAAAAGATCGAAATCAGGTGAAGATACCGGAGTCATAATCGAATCAGGAAGTAGAATTGAATCACTAAGTTGGGGTTCAGGATCATATTCATTTTCAAGTTCTATTTCAGGAAAAGGAAAACTTGCCAAACTGTCAATATCTTTTTCAAAATTTTGAGTTTGGGCAAGTTCAAATGGTTGTTCTGAAATGGAATCTTGATTTCCAAAACAACATGACTCATTGGCTCTAACAGACTGGTTATTGACATCAGGACGGTGGGAACGTAGAGATTCGACCATCATATCTATGTCACGATTTCTAGCATTTTGAGCATGAGTCATAGCTTCAAGCATCTTTTCATAATTGATGGATTCATTGTTTTGATGAAAAGATGAAGTGTTGTCTTGGAAGTGGTAGTGAAATTGTGAGTTCATCAGATTTTTTGATTTGTGTTTGGACTCACGCATACTCATTTCCAAAATCGATAGTTTTCTATTTTGGACTGGTGGATCTGAGTATGAATCTGGAAAATATTGTGGACTAGGTGGAGAAGGAGGACACGGTGGTTGGAAATTATGCTCGGGGGAGGTGAATCCCTACTGACTCGGTGAAGAGTTGAAATCATTATGAAAATTATAGTTATTAGATTGGGGGTATGGGTTATATTGATTCGGATAAGACCAATCCGACACACTAGGTTGGTCAAAGTTATGATATGCCGGGTTGGTAATATCCGAAAATGAAGTCGGTGTGTAATATGGATTATTATTGAAGTTGAAAAAATTATTATTATTATAAGCTATATCACACAATGGAATACAAACAAAAACAAACAAAGAAGCAAACAAATAAAAGAAAAAATTTCTAACTAGGTTAGGGTAGACCTATGACCTAGACGACTCCTAACTGATTAGACTGTCCATAGGAGGTCTAATGTAGACTTTGACCACAAGCTAATCAGCCAGGTCAGGGCAAGGTTGGTGGGAGGTTTTCCGTCAAAGACGTTCCTTAATTAAATAACCACCAACCTTCGGGCTTTCGGCCCTCAATCCCTTTCCTAGACACTGATTTTGCAGGAGTCAGATTCCAACATTTTTCCCCCGTAGGATAATCTCCTAATTGAGTCCGAGATGTCCCTAGGGCCAACGTCTACTCTTTTTTAGTTAGGCTTGGGTTAGTGAGTGCTTGGAATATGATTTTTGGGCTAAGGAAGGGTGATTAAATTCCCACCTTATCTTGTTATGGGTTAGTGCCCTTAAGTTAATTTTGTGCAAGTGTACAATATATAAAAGATTCACTCAAAGCGATATAAATCAACCAAGAAGTGAGTCCTATGCTAAATGCAATGCATACATACCTTGCTCCAGCACTCTTCAACAGTAAAAGTAAATGAATTGAAAAGACACGTGCCTAAAATACAAACGTCTAATCAATTTTTAACTTTTGCAACAAACGTTTTACTATTGATTATTAGCAGGCTTATGTTATGGCATATAAGAAAAATTAAAGTTGCAGCAAACTAGAATTTTTGCAAACTAAGCAGCCCTGCAAAAAGCTGTTAGTAGTCAACTCTTCCTTGCCGCGGATCCGCGGCTTTGGCCGTGGAAACGCGGCAAATCAGAGGGCCCTTGGTCTCTGCTTTCTAGAGCAGAGGCCCAAGGCCACTTGTATGTTACTGCAAACTTGTTTTCCTGCTTTGCTTGCCCTGTAACCTGCAACAGAGAAGAAAATTCGTTTAGTTCTAAAAAATTTTCAAAAACATTCAGATTTTAATAAAAACATGTTACCCTCCCCGGCAACGGCACCAAAATTTGATTGAGGCTAAACCTGCACAAAAAATACGAGATTATAGAACTTGAGAAAGAAAATGTGCAAGTGCTCAATTCTTCTGCTATAGCAAGTGGCTATGCGGGTCGTGATCCACAAGGAGGGTTTGCGATGGAAGCTTTACGTGTCTTTATTGAAATCTTATGAAAATAAGCGAAGGTTCTTCTCTGTTTTTAAAGTTAAGAAAAAGAAAAAGAAAGTTTATGGTTTAAGTTAAGAAGAAAGCGAGAGATGAAGAAGATGGAAAATCAGAAAACGATGAAAAGCGACTATGTACAATGAAGTGGAGAAGAAAGAGTTTGAGGAGGTGTTGGTCTATACATAAGAAGTAAAAGAAAAGGGAGAGAGAAAAGTAAAGAAATACTTACCTAGGTTGAGTGTTGACTTACTTGGAAACCTTCTTGCAAGTTCTACCTTTTTGCTTCGGAGGCGTTCAACGCATAGATCATAAACTCGAGCTCGGTCCCCGTGCACATTATATCATCAAGCCTAGCAAGAACGAAGTGATGCAGATCTTGGAAGAGGAGAACGTCTTCATGAACTATCGCTGGCTCTCACGTAGCTTGGTTATACTTGCTTTGGAATTCACTTGTACACTTTATTACTTGCTAAGACAATGAAAGAAAGGAGTAGGGTACATCATCGGTGTCACTCTCAACATCAGCCCCTCTCTCTTACTTACATGAATCTTCTTCTACCCTAAGTTACATACAAATTACATACATAAAAAGAAAGACTAAAAATCTAAACTAAGGAATGAAAACTAATCTAAATCCTAATATGCCTTCCCATCCATTTTTCAGCGCAGATAATGGCCTTTTATAGGCATAAACCCAACAACCAGAATCCCGGGGAGGTCGGGGGAGCAAACGCTCCCCCTAACTCCCCAACAAAGCCGCGGAAACGCGGCCCAAGCCGCGTTTCCGCGGCAAGGGTGTGGCCAGGTGGCCACACCCTATTGGTGGGTCTCCCCATAGGTTTCTTCTGGTTTTATCCTTTGTTGGTTTTGTCGTTTGAGCTCCGGATTCTGACGAAATGGCCTTGGATTCTTGGCTTTAACCGATCGATTCTGAGAGGATTCTTCTCAACCAGTTTCAACCTCTTGATTTTGCCCTGATTTTATGTGTACGAATTAACTCTGATTTAATTCAGAATTCTGGTGGGCTTTTGGGCTCATTTCTCTTCATCTCCTTAAGGATTGGGCCTGCAAATGAATTAAACAAATAATTAGGACAATGCAGGCTTTTATTCTAAAATAAGTATGGAAATGTGACATTAAATATCCAACATTAGCAACCAATCAAAACAATCTCCACATATTCATGCACCTCACCCACAACATGCTTATGCATATTTTGCACGCCATGATCATTCTCATTCACATGTGCATAGTAGAGTGTACAAGTGTACATATTGTGGCCGTAAAGGCCATTTAGCAAAATTTTGTTATGATAAGATAAATGCTTTAAATTTTGCTAATAAGAATGTTTGGGTTCCTTACAATGCTAACCCCTGAGGACCCTAAAGAAATGGGTACCAAAATTCTCACCTTTTGTATTTGATGTAGGTGCGGGCTCTCACAAAACGTGAGAGCAATGATGCCTTGATAGTGGATGCACATGGACATGATGGACACAAATTTGATGCAACGCTATCAAGGAGGTTTGGTGGGACAACCACCATGTTTTGGAGATTTGGAGTATAGTTCATGATTTAATAACTATCTCTAAACTTCTGTTTTATTTACATGCTTTTATAATTGATGATTTTTAGCATGTTTTAGTGTTTGTTAAAATATTAATGTTTTATGCTTCATGTGGTAAATACTAGTCTAGATGTAGTTTTTGTCAAAACTTGGATATATACTTGTACAAATAGTGATCAACATTTGATTCATATACGTTTGCACGTCATTGTTCATTTGTACTCACTATATGCACATGTATAGCCTAGTTTTGATGATTTCCTCATTTACACTTGTTTTGCTTATTTTCATGTTTTACTTCATGTATATGTATTTTGTATTCAAATCTAATAAATATATATGTATACCTCATGAGTCATTTGCCTTCATGCAATTTATATTATGGACTCTTTTTATGTTTAGGATATGTATGCATATTATTAGTTTTGGATAAAATCACACATATACCTAGAAATTTGTTTTTAAATGAAAAATATAATCTTTATGATTTTCATGATTTTTATTTGATAAAATGAGATTCATGTTTGCTTTGAGCATAATTGACTATTTTCATGAAAAATGCTAATTACATGATTCTTGTACACTCTTATTTTATTTGTTTACTCATGTCATTGTTTTCATGAGATATTTTGAGGCTTATATATTTCGAGTGTCAATTCTTGTGTTTTTAGCATGCTTCATGGATTCATATGATTTGATTTTATGTTTGAAGGATCTTTAACTAGTTTTTCAAAGATTACTTTTAACTAGTTATTTATTCTTCATTTGGTAGTATTTTTACTATAAAAATATTTTCAACCTCCTATTCTTGAAAACCCCTACCAACCTCGTTAAGGGCGCATGGATGGGCGAGTATGCCTTGTAAGCCTTATTGAAAATCTTTTATCTTGTGCATAAAAAGGGTGATTTATTATGAGTTATATACTTGATTTACATCATATTTTCAATTGGTATCTCAATTGATATATTTTTTGTATATACTTATATTTTGTTTTCTATATATGTATGCTTCATTTCATATAATATCATTTTCTATTGGTATTCTCTTTTCATACATATATATGATTTGTTTGTGCTAGAGTTGCAAGATATTTACATATTTAAAGTACAAAGTATGTTTATGCTAAGCTTAATTCAAATCTTGATTTTCAATTGGTATCTTAATTGGTATTTTAATAAGTTTATCCATTATTTTCAATAGGTATTTTAATTGATATCATAATTTACAATAAACTTCAATTGGTATCTATTTAATTTAATTAGTATCCATATATCTCAATTGGTATCAATATTTTTCAATTTTCAATTGGGTTTAAATTTTATTTGGTATAAATATGTTTTACCTATTTGGTATTAAAATTTATCATGTATTTCTATTGGTATCAAAATTTAATGTAAATTTAAATTGGTATCAAAATAATTTCTTTCATTAATATCAAAATGTATAAAAAAAGTTTCAATTTTTCAATTTCAATTGATATCACAAATTCCCTATTTCATATGGTATCTATATCTTGTGATATCTTGATTTGTTGATTTAAAAAGAATTCAAAATTTGTATTATCTATTCATAATTAGTATCTTAAAATTTTTGTTTATTTACAAAGGTATCTCAAAATGTGTTTTATTACCTTGAGTAAATTTCAAAATTTGTTTTAAGTAATTATCAAAAATTTGTTTTAAAAATGTTTTGATATGAATTGCCTATATGCAAGGAGAGCTTAACATCTCTTCTTCATATAAATTCATGTTGAGTGTATCTTATATTGAGGAGCTTGACAACTCTTCTTTATGCGATACATGTGTGTAGGGGGAGCCTCACATCTCTTCTTATGCATTGCATATTATGCGTTATGTCAGTTAGGGCTTGTCATCTCTTCTTCATGTAATCCATATATGTAGGGAAGTTAACTTAGCGTCTTCCTCTTCATGAATGTATATCGCATATATCTCTTATTGATTTGTTCGATTTCACCCATTTGTTGATTTTTATTTTTGACAAAAAGAGGGAGAACATTGTTTTATGTTTACTTTAACCTCTTTGTTGATAATTGACAAAAAGAGGAGAAGTATTTTAGTATATATGCATGTTTTCCTTGCTTTATAAAGAGGGAGAAGAATTTTTGTTTATGCATATTGTTTTGTTTTGCAAAAAGGGAGAGAAGAATTTGATGAGTTTTATGCTTGATTGGCATGTTTATCTTCTTATGTTTGCATACATGTTTGTTTATTTTACGAGCTTTAATTGAATATATATTTGTTTATTGTTATGCATGAGTTAAGGGGGAGCTTCTTTGAAGCTTTACTTTAATCAATGCATATATAACTCCATGAGTTTTGTCATCATCAAAAAGGGGAAGATTGTTGGCCCAAAGGCCCATCACTCTAATTTTGATGATGATCAACTCATGTAGTTATAGTACTAATGATCTTGTATTGTCTTAGATTTATGATCAAGATCTTAGTAGGTGTTTAGCTTCAATAAAGGATTTAAAGTCAAGTTTTGGAGCAACACGGTTTGATTCAAGAGCTTGTGTATCAAGACCACATCAAGTACTCAAGAGGAGTCTAGCTCGTTGGATCAAAGTTTGGACCAAGTCAAGAAGGAGAAGAAGACTTCAAGAGAAGACTTGTGTCTTGGTTTGTTTTTATTAAGATTTTGTTTTTAGATAAAATGTAAATGATAGAATAGTTGGTGGATTGCTCAAGTATACCATATACACTCACACACAAGATTTGGATGTGTTTTTTCATAAAAGAGTTTTTATTTTGAAAAATACAAAAGAGTTTTCATTTTGGAAAAATACCGTTTTAGTTTTTGAAAGTTTCATATATACGTATGTTTTAATCAAAACATTTTAGTGCTTATTGTCAAAAACATAGATATTTTATCATGTATGTGTAGTAGATCATATCCATACACACTACGCTTTAAAAGTGTTTAAACTATCTTATTTTTGTATTTGGAGAAATTTTGGAAAAATACGGTTTTTGTTTCAAGCCAAAATTTCTAAGTTAGAAAAATAGTTCAAAATGTTTGTAACATGGTCTGATTTTTACGCAAACATGTTTGTATATCAAAGTATAATACTGAAATTATTTTTGTAGATTTTTAGAAATTTTATGGGATTTTATCAAAGTCAAAATACCTAGTTTTTAATCCCCATAATGTTCTGGTCTGGCTTCTGCGGTTGACCGGGCCGGTCGACCGAGCTAGGAGTCAGTCAACCGACGTAAACAAACGTGCACGCCAGTTCTAGCTGGAGGGCCAGTCGACTGGGTCGGTCGACCGTCCAAAGAGCTCTGCTCTCTGGAAAGCCCAGGTCGATCGGGTCGGTCGACCGGTAGAGAGTTCTGCTCTCTGTTCCAGGCCACGGTCGACTGGGCCGGTCGATCGCTGGCCCAACGGTCAGATTTCTGACCATTGGCGATCGACCGAGCCGGTCGACCGACAGCCGTCTAGGTGAAGATTCAGCCCAACGGCTAGTTTTTAATGGCCTATTTAAAGGGGCTATCATGGGCTATTTTCAATAAGATTTTAAGTGGATTTTTACACCAGTTTTTCCTACTCTATTAAGAGGTTTTCTCCACTTGTATTTGAGCCAAATACTTCCATTCAAAAGGAGAGTTTATCAAGAGTTTTTAAAAGTGATTTTCTTGAGTTTTTCACCACCACATTCAATCCAAGTTTTCTCACAAACACTTGAGCTTTCTATTGATATATTCATCCTATAGAAGAGTTAGTGTGAGATTGTTTTTAGGTGATCAAAGTGTTGTGATCACCAAAGACTTTATCCTTGCTTTGAAGAGTCAGACTTGTGTGTTCGCAGTGTTTCGAGTTCTAGTGAGAGCTCATTGTAGAGGTGCGACCTCGGCAAGCTAGTGGGCTTGCGGTGTGTTGTTCTTGTGGGAACAAGAGAGGGACTAGAGAGTCCAAAGAGCTTGTAGGTGTTGCGGCACCAAGTGATCTGGTGGGATCGATTTTAGTGGAAATCCTACATAGTGTTGAAGGCGGGGACGTAGAGCAAGTGTGCTCGAACCTCGAAACAAATCTCCCGTATTTGCGATTGCTCTCTCTATCTCTTACTTGTCTTTATATCTTGCATGCTAATATTGTCTTTATCTTTATGTGCTTGATATATTATGTGCTTATTGTTAT
The DNA here is from genome assembly GCA_038442645.1 of Agave tequilana. Lineage (NCBI taxonomy): Eukaryota > Viridiplantae > Streptophyta > Magnoliopsida > Asparagales > Asparagaceae > Agave > Agave tequilana. The sequence continues at coordinate 58,017 of JAVJIF010015808.1, forward strand.
ATGCTTGGGGTGTTTGCTAACACTTGTATTCAACTAAGAGAGCCAACGCGGCACCTCAACTCTTATTTAGAGGAATCTTGAGGAGTTAGTCTAGAGCCCTTCACGGGGAATCCGGCTACACTCTTGTGTTATACTTGGTGTTTAGCTTAAGGAGTTTTAGTTTGCATTAATAGTTTTAATTTCTCATTAATTGTCCATTAGATTAGCTAGTCACTTATTCACCCCTCTCTAGGTGATTACATTTTCCTCCCAGGCGAGCCCTCTCTATGGCCGTGAGGCAGTCCCCACCAACACCCCACGCGCCAACCATGGCTGAACCTTGGTCGTGAGCACCCAACAGCCCGGAGCCCCGCCTTCTCCGTGTACGAACGTCGGAGCTCTCCCAATTCCTTTCTTTCTACTCTTTGAAATGCTTCTCCCTCCCTTTCTTTGTGCTCGTGCCAGTAGGGCCGCCGGCCGGTGCCCCCTAGTAGTGCCCTGGCAGTGTTGCCAAGCCCCCCAAGTGCACCTGCCTCTCTTCCTTTTCTTCTCCCATTTCTCCTCTTTTTTTTCTTTTCATATTGGGTACAACTCAAAACCTGTTTCTTACTTACCCGGATCCAAACTTAATTTTAAAGTGATGGGTTTTAGGTATTTGGTCAACTTTAGACCAATACTCAACAACAGACTGACCCAATTTCTTTTAGACCCTATACCTCAGATCCAGACCCGTTAGACTAGAGCAGACCCGTTAAGCACTGATTTGGTGTTCGTGATGTTTACCAGTCATCCGGACTCTGATTTGAGCAATTCTGGAAGCGTTGGAACCATGACGATCAGATCTACGATTCAGTAAGTATTTACCTTATTTAATTATTTTGTTTATGTATTTTGATACGTCATTTCATATGATCTGAACCTAGTAACGGAGATTAAGTTTGGTGCCCGTTTTAAACCCGACGCATTGGCGATTCGAAGACCCACCCATAGGATGATCCGGGGATTCATACCAGTTCATGCAGTAAAGGCTAGACAGCGATTCAGATCCAAAATCGTGTCATTTCATATGAGTGGTTGTTTTTGTGTTATTTTCTTATTTACCATCGTCAATGCATATTTGTGTTCTATTCATATTATTTCATGTGAACACCTGATATGTTATACCATTATGTTAACTTGTATTACTTCATGAGACATCAGTGAAGATTTTGTTGGCCTAGAGGCCCATCACTCTAGTTTTGATGATGATTAACTCATGTAGTTATAGTTTACTAATGATTTGTGCTTAATTAGTCTCAGATATTTGATCAAGATCTTAGTAGGTGTTTAGCTTTAACAAAGGATTCAAAGTCAAGTTTTGAAGTTAGCACGTGTTGATTCAAGAGCTCGCACATCAAGATTGCATCAAGTACTTAAGAGGAGTCTAACTCATCGGATCAAGGTTTGGACCAAGTCAAGAAGGAGAAGAAGATTTTCAAGAGAAGATTTTCAAGAAGACTTGTGTCGTGGTTGTAAGTGATAAGATTTGTTTTTAGATAAAATGTAGAGGGTAGATTAGTTGGTGGTTGCTCAAGTTCATACACACACACAAAATTTATATGTGTTTTTATAAGATAGTTTTGTGTTTAGAAAAATATCGTTTTAGATTTATCAAAACTTATTTTAGAGCTTATTGTCAAAAATATAGATGTTTCATCTCATATGTGTAGTAGATCATATCCATACACACTAAGCTTCAAAAGTGTTTAAAATATCTTATTTTTTTATTTGGAGAAGAAAATCATTTTTTAATTTGGAGATTGTTTTTAAAAAATACAGATGTTTGTTAAAGGCAAAATTTCTATATTTACAAAAATAGTTCAAAAAGTTTGTAATATGTTTAATTTTTGGTCACACATATTTGTACTTCAAATTATTTCAAAGAACATATTTTTGTAAATTTTTAGTGATTTTATGAGATTTTATTGAAAGTAAAAAGACCATGTTTTAATCCCTATACATGGCTGACCAAGTCTTCTGGCGGTCGACCGGGCCAGAAGTCAGTCGACCGGGCAGTCGATCGATGTTCACAAACATGCACAACTAGGGCCGGTCGGATTTGCCCCGGTTGATTGGGCGGTCGACTGTTAGGTCAATGCCTAGTATCGGTCGACTATCCGGTTGACCGCTTTTCCCAACGGTAAAAAATTTGACCGTTGGCGGCCGGTCGACCGACAGCAGGATTTCCTGCTGAGTTGGACCCCAATGGCTAGTTTTTGGAGGCCTATATATTGGGACTGTTTTGAGCTGTTTTCAATAAGATTTGAAGTGGGATTTTAAGCTAGTTTTTCCTATCTCTCTAAGAGGTTTTTTATACTTGTTTAAGAGTAATTCTTACATGTCAAAAGGAAAGTTTATCAAGAGTGTTTTAAAAAGTGATTTCTTGAGTTTTTCACCACAAAATCTATCCTAGTTTTCTCGCGCATACTTGAGTTATCCATTGCTATCTCAATCCTCTCGGGATCTTTGTTATGAGCGTGTTTTTAGGTGATCAAAGTGAAAAGGACACCTAGAGGGGGGGTGAATAGGTGTACTTGCTAATCTCGAAACTAAATGCGCTAAATGCGGAAGCTAATGAAAATTTTGCAATCACACTTAATACAACCAACAAGTGTAGCCGAATTCCCCGTGAAGGGCTCTGGACTAACTCCTCTTGATTCCCCTTGAATGGGTTGAGGTGCTATGTGAAGCTCTTGTGATTAAGTATAAGTGAGGCACACACACAATCAAGCCAAGCATATAAGGATGAATAGCAATATGAAATAATGCAAGGCAACACAAGCAAGTATGATGATATGATATGAATGATGCTTTGCACAAATGTAAAGAGAGAGAGAGAGAGTTGAGAGACAATGGATCAAACGCAATGGCAAAGATATGTTTCGAGGTTCGAGCCCCTAGCTCTACATCCCCGCCTACACCACCGTGTAGGATTTCCAATCCACTATCTCCCACCGAGGGAACCTCTACCGAAGAGGATTTGTTACAACAAGGGAGTACCGAACTCCTCTCTCAAACACCGCCTCACAACCAAGGGGTAGTCCCATAGCCAATACAACAACCACAAACACCTCTACCGAAGAGGGTTACAAACCAAACTCCACCTCTCACTAGAGGGAGCAAACCAATCACCCGATCACCTCTACCAAAGAGGGATACAAAAAGAACAAGGGTGTTTACAACAAGTGGTTCCAAAGACCACAAACTCAATCTCTCTTTTTCTCTTTTTCCACAAAATAAAGATCCTAAATAGATTAGGATAGAAGATATAGCTTAAGTGTGGAATCAAGGTGTTTTTGGAAACAAGCAACAAAGAAAAACTACTTGGGAAATGTCTTGTAAATGATAGAAAATGAAAACCAATACAATATCCCAAAAACCTAGTTCTCTTTGATTTTCCAAAAACCCAAAACAATAAAGATAAAATCTTTTTAACACAAAAACTATTTTGAAAACTTATTTAAAACACTGAAGAAGTCAGGAAATTTTAGCTCTCAAAATCTTATCAAAACAGCCCAAGAGTTGGGGTATTTATAGCCCCCAAACAAAACTAGCCGTTAGGCTGATGTGGCAGCCTGACAGGCTTGGCGGTCGGCCGCCCGGTCGACCGCCAACGGTCAAAAATGTGACCGTTGGGCAAACCCGGTCGACCGCCCGGTCGACCCAAAAATACAGAGAGCAGGGCTCTCAGATACGGTCGACCGTCCGGGTCGACCGCCCATGTGTCTGCCAGACGTGCACGGTTCTGTACACGTCGGTCGACCCCACGGGTCGACCGGCCCTTGGTGCGGTCGACCCATGCGGTCGACCGACCTGGCCTGTCAGTCACAGATCAGGGTCTGAAACACAAGTTAAAAATATTTTAGAAAATCTTTTTAAGTCTTGTAAAAACATCCAAAAATAGTTTTATCATTTTTCATTGATATATAAATATGTGATAAAAAGTTTGTCTCAAATATCAATCAATATGAACTATTTTTGTGTCTTATCATTTTTACCAAAAATCAAAACTTGTATTTTTATCAAACTTGAATTTTTCAATAGGAATTCTGATTTTTCCTAAAACTCATGAATAGACATATCAAAATAAGTTTGTTTAAGATATGAAGCATGTATGTATATTGAACACATCTAATATACATAAAAACATGTAAACTTATTTTGATCTAAATTATTCATGAAAACCAAATCCAAAACATAAAACTTGTGTGTGTTGTGCACTTGAGCATATCAACTATTCTAAGCTTTACAAATGGATCTAAACACACTAAACTAAACTAGGATACCTAAGTCTTCTTGACGATCTTCCATCTTCAAGTAGACTCGATCCCAAACCGTGATCCGCCGAGTGCAAAGGTATGATCTTGATGTTTGGGCACCGGAATCACCATGTGAAGGCTTCCAAACTCTTCTTTTCGAAGCAATCACCAACTAATATCTTGATCAATGATCTGTAACTAAAATCACAAGATAATTAGTAAACATAACTACATGAGTTAATCATCATCAAAACTACAGTGGAAGGCCTTTGGGCCAACAATCTCCCCTTTTTGATGATGACAAAACTCATGGAGTTATATATGCATGGATTAAAGTTAAGCTTCAAAGAAGCTCCCCCTTAACTCATGCATAAACAAATAAACATAATATGCAATGAATATTAAACATGGATGCATATCTATGCAAATCAATAAAAGGTTCTAGATACCAATGAAATGTTTAAAAACAAAACATGCTCTAGATACCAATTATAAAACATGCTCTAGATATCAATTAAAATTAAACTAAATTAAACTTAATATATGCAAAAACATAAACATGCATATATAAAACTCATAAACTCAAAATCTTTCTCCCCCTTTTTGTCAATCATCAACAAAAGGATAAAAACCAAAACAAAACAAAATCTTCTCTCTTTTTAATACAAAGAATCAATCTTCAATAAGGGGTAAAAGCAAAACCAAATCAATAAAATTTTCTCCCCCTTTTTGTTCGAAACAACGAATCAATAAAAATAATAATTTCCCCCTTTTCGTCTAAAACAAAAACAAGACCAATCAGGGGTGACAATCAATTAAGGTACCAATTGAAAGTATGTCAAAGAATAGCATCTTGATACCAATTGAAAGGAAACAAACAAAAAAAATATTGATACCAATTTTAAGCAAAACACATGAAAATCTTGATACCAATTGAAATTAAACATAATAAATTCTGAATGTCTAAACAAAAATTTTGATACCAATTGTAAATATTTTTCATTTTGAACATATGATACCAAATTTGAATTTTCTATCATAAAGTAAGGGAGTGGGAATCAAATACAATTGAAAGACAAAATCAAATTTTCTCCCCCTTTATGAAATACAAACTAAAACAATATTCACTTTTATTTTAACAAGCCTACGCATTGTTAAAAAAATTGAAACAAACATATATATATATGGAAAATAGATACCAATTGAAATTGATATTCTTTGAAGTACAAGCATACATATACAAAAATATATATGAGTATACAAGAAATGTCAAGATTGATACCAATTGAAAGAATTCAATGATACCAATTGAAATAACAATAATATCAAATATATATCTCATATTACTACCTCCCAATCATGGTTCAAGTTTTAAATGATTTTCATTTTAAAGCATTCATGAACATGATCTCTCATCCAACCTCCCATAGAAGGTAGGGGTTTTCAAAAATAGATTTGAAAAATAAGCTTTATTTGAAAAACTCTACCAAGTGAAGAATACGAACTAGTTATAGGAAAAACTTTTAAATTAGTACGAAATCCTTCAAGCAAGGAATAAAATAAAATTATTTTTCATGAAACACGAAATCCACATGATAATCAACACTCTAATTCAATTAAGCATAAATATAACTCATGAAAACAAACACATGAGTAATCAATAAAAGTGAGTGTACAAATAAAATGTGAAGATCATAATCATGAAAGATGGACAATAAGCTCAAAATTCCTTGAAACAATGAAAATCATCAAAATTATTTAATCTTCAAGGTATATGTATGTCTTATACAAACTAAAGTATACATATATATCCAAACACAACGAGTCCACTAAGATATATGCATGAAGGCACGTGGCTCAAAAAGGATGTATATGTATAATAATAATTTGGATAAAATAGACATATACATGAAGTTAAACAGATAAACATGAAATCAAGAAAAACTAAATTTTCACCAAAACACATTTCATTTCAAGGTATACGTATGAATTGTCAACACAATAAGTATACATACATATCCCTAAACACAATTGAGTCCATAAATATAGATTTGCATGAAAGGCAAATGACTCAAGGGGTATACATGTATATCTTAAAGTTTGGTAAAATAAACATATACATGAAATAAAAAATCATAAAACAAATCTAAAAATAAGAATACAAGTTTAAAATGTATGAATCATCAAAACTAGACTATACTAGCACATCTAATGGGTCCAAATAAGCAATCAAGCCCAAACATATATAGATTTATTTGTGGCCCACTATATGTACAAGTATAAATCCTAGTCTTAATGAAAACTAACATCTAAACAAGTAATCAAATCATTAAGTATAAAACGGGATATAAATCAACATGAAAATCATAAACATGATCATTATGAATATCCACATGTTATTAGATTATGATGTACATGATAGCTAATCAAATACGAGAACACAAAACAATAATCCATATTAAACATGGGTGTCTCAAAATAACCAAACATGTATATCACAAGTCTAATAAGCATGGCATTTTCATACTAATCACTAAACAATGAAACATGCTATAAATAATGAATATGAAAAGCATGTAAACAATAAATAGGAATTAGGGATCGTTACCAAAACCTAGAAGGCAACTTTTCTTGTCTCCAAAACATGGTGGTCCTCTCCACCAAACATCCCTTGAAAGTGATGCATCCAAAAGATTTCCATGAAGCTCGGAACGCATCCACTCCAAGGTACGGCAACTCTCACGTGATGCGAGAGCCCACACCTACATCAAAAATTTTAGGGGTGGTCTTTGGTACCCATACTCTTTTGGATCCATGGGGGTTAGTACCTTCTCTAACCCAAACAAAATTCTTTGCTAAATTATCAACATGTATTCTATCATAGCAAAATTTAGCAAGGTGGCCCTTACGTCCATAATGTGTACAAGTGTACACATGAGCATACAATGTGTGATGATGGTGTCCGTGAGGAGCATGTGTATGCCGTTGAGGGTGTGCATGAAAAGATGGAACTTGTTTCTTTCGAAACAAAGTTTCCAAACGTGTGTGCCCTACTACACATTGGCTCAAAGTGGAGGCCAAACAATCTACACTCTTCTTTAATAAACAAATATCATCATTAATTCTAGAAGAAGAGGTACATGCAATAGGTGTTCTAGGTGAAACTACCCTAGCATGGCAAACATGTGAAGCAATATCATTTTTCAAAGAATTATTTTTATTTAAACAAATTTCTAATTCTTTTGAAATAAATTCAATTTCTCTTTCCAAAGAATCATTATTATGTAAAACAAGTTCAATTTTTAAAGACAAAACATCATTTTTCTTCAAGAGTGTTTCACAATCATTTTTAAATTTTAAAAATTCATTTTCTTTAAGTACAAGATCAAGTTGAGATTTTAATGAATCCCTTCCATTCAAAATCTCATCTTTCTCTTGCAAAACAATGTCAAGTCTAGAAATCAAATTTTTATTTTCTTTATTAAGGCCTAGACTTTTCTTTTTCAAAATCTTATATTTTTCTATTAATTTTTCACAAACAATAGAAAGTTCTTCATTCAAAGCATGGGCGTCAACATGATCATCACATGAAGAAATAGAATCAAAACAATCTAGTTGAGTTTCCGATTGTACCTCAAGGGAGTCATTCCCTTGGATCATATAGCATTGTTGTGGCTCGGATTCATCTCCGCTAGATTCCTCTCCTTGGATTTGCACTTGAAGCTTGGAGGTGTTGGTGGTTGTTGTCAACAAATTCCACACTGCAAAGGCGGAATCAATGTTAGAAACACGCATAAGATATTCTTTGGATAATGTGCTTCTAATGGCCTCTAGGGCTTGTGCATTGGCCCCTATATGCTTGCTATCACTAAGGAATGATTCCTTGGTAATGCAAGGTGAACCTTGTAACCTAGGGTTTGTAAATAAATGGACATCTTAGTCTTCCAAACAAGAATGTTGGAAGGGTCAAAACTAGGTGGGGTAATGAAGTCCATGATAAAAACTATATGTGTGCAAACACGCAAATGCAAACAGGATTAGCAAACAAATGGATCTCACTCCTAGGATGTTAAGCCTAAGTATCAGGAGCACTAGCTCTGATACTAATTGAAAAGGACACCTAGAGGGGGGGTGAATAGGTGTACTTGCTAATCTAGAAACTAAATGCGCTAAATGCAGAAGCTAATGTAAATTTTGCAATCACACTTAATACAACCAACAAGTGTAGTCGAATTCCCCGTGAAGGGCTCTGGACTAACTCCTCTTGATTCCCCTTGAATGGGTTGAGGTGCTATGTGAAGCTCTTGTGGTTAAGTATAAGTGAGGCACACACACAATCAAGCCAAGCATATAAGGATGAATAGCAATATGAAATAATGCAAGGCAACACAAGCAAGTATGATGATATGATATGAATGATGCTTTACACAAATGTAAAGAGAGAGAGAGAGAGTTGAGAGACAATGGATCAAATGCAAAGGCAAAGATATGTTTCGAGGTTCGAGCCCCTAGCTCTACATCCCCGCCTACACCACCGTGTAGGATTTCCAATCCACTATCTCCCACCGAGGGAACCTCTACCGAAGAGGATTTGTTACAACAAGGGAGTACCGAACTCCTCTCTCAAACACCGCCTCACAACCGAGGGGTAGGCCCGTAGCCAATACAACAACCACAAAAACATCTACCGAAGAGGGTTACAAACCAAACTCCACCTCTCACTAGAGGGAGCAAACTAATCACCCGATCACCTCTACCAAAGAGGGAAACAAAAAGAACAAGGGTGTTTACAACAAGTGGTTCCAAAGACCACAAACTCAATCTCTCTTTTTCTCTTTTTCCACAAAACAAAGATCCTAAATAGATTAGGATAGAAGATATAGCTCAAGTGTGGAATCAAGGTGTTTTTGGAAACAAGCAATAAAGAAAAACTACTTGGGAAATGTCTTGTAAATGATAGAAAATGAAAACCAATACAATATCCCAAAACCTAGTTCTCTTTGATTTTCCAAAAACCCAAAACAATAAAGATGAAATCTTTTTAGCACAAAAATTATTTTGAAAACTTGTTTAAAACACTGAAGAAGTCAGGAAATTTTAGCTCTCAAAATCTTATCAAAACAGCCCAAGAGTTGGGATATTTATAGCCCCCAAACAAAACTAGCCGTTAGGCTGATGTGGCAGCCTGACAGGCTTGGCAGTCGGCCGCCCGGTCGACCGCCAACGGTCAAAAATGTGACCGTTGGGCAAACCCGGTCGACCCAAAAATACAGAGAGCAGAGCTCTCAGATACGGTCGACCGCCCATGTGTCTGCCAGACGTGCACGGCTCTGTGCACGTCGGTCGACCCCACGGGTTGACCGGCCCTTGGTGCGGTCGACCCATGCGGTCGACCGACCTGGCCTGTCAGTCATAGATCAGGGTCTGAAACACAAGTTAAAAATATTTTAGAAAATCTTTTTAAGTCTTGTAAAAATACCAAAAAATAATTTTATCATTTTGCATTGATATATAAACATGTGATAAAAAGTTTGTCTCAAATATCAATCAATATGAACTATTTTTGTGTCTTATCATTTTTACCAAAAACCAAAACTTGTATTTTTATCAAACTTGAATTTTTCAATAGAAATTCTGATTTTTCCTAAAACTCATGAATAGACATATCAAAATAAGTTTGTTTAAGATATGAAGAATGTATGTATATTGAACACATCTAATATACATAAAAACATGTAAACTTGTTTTGATCTAAATTATTCATGAAAACCAAATCCAAAATATAAAACTTGTGTGTGTTGTGCACTTGAGCATATCAACTATTCTAAGCTTTACAAATGGATCTAAACACACTAAACTAAATTAGGATACCTAAGTCTTCTTGACGATCTTCCATCTTCAAGTAGACTCGATCCCAAACCGTGATCCGCCGAGTGTAAAGGTATGATCTTGATGCTTGGGCACGGGAATCACCATTTGAAGGCTTCCAAACTCTTCTTTTCGAAGAAATCACCAACTAATATCTTGATCAATGATCTGTAACTAAAATCACAAGATAATTAGTAAACATAACTACATGAGTTAATCATCATCAAAACTAGAGTGGAAGGCCTTTGGGCCAACACAAAGTGTTGAGATCACCAAAGTGTTCATCATTATATTTTAGGAGGCGAATTTGCGGGTCCGTGTTGTTTTGGGTTCTTGTGGGAGCTCGGTGTAGAGGTGCGGCCTCGACAAGCTAGTGTGCTTGCGTGTGTTATTCTTGCGGGAACAAGAGAGGGACTAGTGAATCTAAAGAGTTCTAGTGTGAACTAGTTTCAGGTGTTGCAGCACCGAGTGAGCCGGTGGGATAATTTTTAATGGAAATCCTTCAAAGTGTTGAAGGCAGAGACATAGAGTAAGGGTGCTTGAACCTCAAAACAAATCTCCCGTATTTGCGATTGCTCTTTCTTCTATCTCTCACTTGTGTTTATATCTTGCATGCTTATATTATTTATCTTTTTATATGCTTGATATATTTGTGCTCTATTGATACATGCTTTGGATTATATGCTCACACTTGTATTCAACCAAGAGAGCCATAGTGGCACCTCAGCTCTTATCAAGAGGAATCTTGAGGAGATAGTCCAGAGCTCTTCACCGAGAATTCGGCTACGCTCTTTGGTTATACCTTATTTGTTTAGTTTAATAGTTTTTAGTTTGATTAAATAGGTTTTAATTCCACATTATTCATCATTAGATTAGCTAGTCATCTATTCACCCCCCTCCAAGTGAACTTCAATTGGTATCAGAGCTTGGTGCTCTTGATTTGGGTCTTACAACCTTGAGTTAAAGATCCTCTTTTTAGCTAATCACAATATTTCTTTACACACAAATGGATTTAATGATACCTCCCATGTTTGATATTTTTAACATCCAAATTTGGAAGGTTCAGATGTCAATGTACCTCAAAGCCCTCGGTATTCATGTTTATTTTACCACTATTAGAGATTCATATTGTTTAAATAGTAAAACCTTGAGGCTAATGCAAAAGCCCTCTATACTTTAAGATCTACCCTAAATGATGAATATTTATCTAGAGTTGCTAACCTTGATTTGATTTTTGTAGTATGGAATACTCCAGTCTCCAGTGGTGAACAAAAGCAATATTATGCGAGGAGTGACTCGGACGATGGAAGTGATGCTTCTAACGTATGCTACATGGTCCAAGCGGATAACCCCCTTGAGGTAAACTCTGAATCCAAGCTAGAAGAAGATATTGACATGTCTTATGGTAAGCTTGCATCTTTTTGTTAAAAACTTCTTGAAAAGTATGATTCATTAAAAATTGATAACAATAAATTGAAAAAGTAAAACATTTCTTTGTTAAAAGAAAATGACACTTTTAAAAATAAATTTGCATGTGTTTCAAAAGAAAATGAATTTTTGAAAAAGGAGAATATTTCCTTGTCATCTAAATTAAAAGATATTTGTGAAGAAAATAATTCTTTGAAAAATAAACTCCCTTTGGTGGAAAAGAAAAAGAAATTGCTTTGGAAGAAAATAACTCTTTAAAAAGAAAAATTGTTTTAAAAGAAAAAGAAAATATTTCCAAAAAGAAAAAGATTGTTGATTCTCCTTCTTACCATGCTCTTCATGCTGCTATTAATAAAAATGAGATTCAAGTCTTAAAAAATAGAATAAATTGTTTGAGCCCAACTTTGATCAATTGTGCATTTAACCATTCTAGATTGGAAACCTTGTTTTAAAAAAAACAGGCTCCACATGTTCATGCACATAACCCATGACATACATATACATACTATGCACATCATGATCACTCATTCTCATATGCATACTAGAGTGTAAAAATGTACACATTATGGCCGCAAAGGCCATCTTAAAAGATTTTACTTTGATAGATTAAATCATACAAAATTTGCAAAAAAAGATTTTTGGGTTCTTTATAATGCTAAACCTGTGGACCCAAGAAGAAATAGGTACCAAAATCCTCACCTCTTATATTTGATGTAGGTGTGAGCTCTCACATGATGTGAGAGGATTGGTGCCTTGGTGGTGGATGCATGTGCTAGATGGACACACCCAATTGATGCATCGCTATCAAGAAAGTTTGATGGGTGGACCACCATGTTTGGAGACTTAGAGAATAGTGAATATGGTTTGGTAAGTATCTCTAAACTCCTATTTTAGTTTACATGCTTTGATCTAAATGTTTTAAGCATATTTTGATTTCAATGCTTATTATGTTAAATTATCATGTTTTGTGCTTCTTGTGGTAAATACTTGTTTAGGTGAATTTTTCATTAAAACTTGTGTATAAACTTGTATCAGTAGTGAGCTACACTTGATTATAATTTTGTGCCTCATGACTCATTTGTACTCATTACATGTACATGTATAACCTAGTTTTGATGATTCCCTCGTTTATACTTGTTTTTCCTATTTTTGTATATGTTTTGCTTCATGTATATATTATTCTTGTTTAAAACTAATAAATATACATGTATACCCTTTTGTCACTTGCCTTCAAGCAAATTACATTATGAACTCGTTTATGTTAAGGATACGTATGTATATTGTTAGCTTTGATAAAACATATATATACCTTGAAGTTAGATTTTAATGAAAAATATTTTTTTATGATTTTCATGCCTTTAATGAAAGAATTTCATGTTTATTTTGAGCTTTATTGCTTATTTTCATGAATATGTTATTCACATGATTCTTGTGCACTCACACTTCATTTGTTTACTCATGACATTATTTTCATGGGAATTTTTGAGTTTTATAGATTTTGAGTGTCAACTCTTTTGTTTTTAATATGCTTCATGGGATATATGATTTGTTTTCATATTTGAAGGATCTTTAACTAATTTTTCAAAAATTACTTTAACTAGTTATTTATTCTTCATTTGGTAGTGTTTTCAATCTATAATTATTTTCAAATCTTATTTTTGAAAACTTCTACTTTTAAAGGGCGGTTGGATGGGCGATCTTGCTTTGTATGCTCAAAATTGAAAATTCTTTAAACATGTGCATGAATAGGGTGAATAGTTATGAGTAATACACATGATCTTCATGATATTTCACTTTTGTATACTCATATATGTTTTCCTATATATGTATGCTTTAATTTCAAGTAATATCAACTTCAATTGGATTGACTTCAATTGATATTTTCACTTTCATACATATATGATTTGATTGTGCTTGTGTTACAATATTTACATGTTTAAAACACAAATTATGTTTATGCTAAGCTTGACTTAAATTAAAAATCAATTGGTATCTTAATAAGCTTATGCATTGTTCTCTTTTGGTATCTCAAAATTTTTTTTATCTTCAACTTCAAAATTTTGTTTTATTCACAAGTGGTATCTTAAAATTTTGTTTATTTACAAGAGGTACCAACTTATATTTTGTCAACTACAATTTGATTTCATTGGTATCAAAATTTGTTTTTGTTAAGTTGAGAAAATTAAAAAATTTGTTTTAAAGTGGTTTAAAATTTATTGATATGTATTGCCTATATGCAAAGGGAGCTTAACATCTCTTCTATATATAGGTTCATGTTGAGTTTATCTTATATTGAGATCTTGATATCTCTTCTTTATATGATACACGTGTGTAGGGGGAGCTTAACATCTCTACTTATATATTGTATATTATGCTTTATGTGGGTTAGGATTTTGTCATCCCTTCTTCGTGTAATACATGTATGCAGGAAGAGCTAACCTCACGTCTCTCTTCTTTATGAATGTATATTGCATATATATCTTTATTGTTTGATTTGTTTTCGCCCCTTGTTGATGAATTGACAAAAAGAGGGAGAAGGATTTTAAGAGTTTATATATGCATGTTTATTTTCTTGTTTATGCATATATATTTTATTTATGCAAAAACGGGAAAAGAATTTGGTTTTATGCATGTTTATCTCCTTGTATAATGCGTATATGTTTTGTTTAGTTTATGTACTTCATTGAATATATTTATATTTATTTCTATGCATGAGTTAAGGCGGAGCTTCTATGAAGCTTATCTTTTATCCATGTATATATAACTCCATGAGTTTTGTCATCACCAAAAAGGGGGAGATTGTTGGCCTAAAGGCCTATCACTCTAGTTTTGATAATGATTAACTCATGTAATTATAGTTTACTAATGGTATTGTGCTTAATTAGTCTCAGATATTTGATCAAGATCTTAGTAGGTGTTTAGCTTCAACAAAGAATTTGAAGTTAAGTTTTAAAGATAGCACATGTTGATTCAAGAGCTCACGCATCAAGATTGCATCAAGTACTCAAGAGGAGTCTAACTTATTGAATCAAAGTTTGGACCAAGTTAAGAAGGAGAAGAAGATTTTCAAGAGAAGATTTTCAAGAATGTGTTTTTAGATAAAATATAAATGATAGATTATTTGGTGGACTGCTTAAGTTCATGCACACACATGAAATTTATATGTGTCTTCATAAGATAGTTTTGTATTTAGAAAAATATTGTTTTGGATTTATCAAAACTTATTTTAGAGATTATTATCAAAAACATAGATATTTCATCTCATATGTATAGTGGATCATATCCATACTAAACTTCAAAAGTGTTTAAAATATCTTGTTTTTATATTTAGAGAAGTTTTGAAAAAATTATTTTTTAATTTGGAGATTGTTTTTGAAAAATACAGATTTTTGTTTAAGGCAAAATTTCTATATTACAAAAATGGTTCAAAAGTTTGTAATATGTGTTGATTTTTTGTCACACATTTTTGTAGATTTTTAGTGATTTTATGGGATTTTATTGAAGGTAAAAAGACCAAGTTTTAATCCCTATACATGGCTGACAAGTTCTTCTGGCGGTCGATTGATTGTGATCCAATTTTGCATATTTTACCATATCATTCCCATGCATTTTTGCAAATAAAAATATGATTTTTACTCATCTTCTCTATATATTTTTGCAGGTCCACACTCAAATGGAGAAAAGGCCCAAAATCTCTTTAATTAGCAATAATTAAAAGAGATTAATTCAAAGCCCAAAAGAGCCCAAGATTTGAATCTAGAATCAGGAGAGATCCTCGCGCCAACTCAATCTTCCAGAAGGCCACGTGGATAACAACCTCGTAACAAACTTGTAACAAAAATCTGGTATTCAACTGCCTTGATTTTGCCGCTAAATCCGGGATTTTGCCGCCAAATTTCGGCAGTTACAAGGTTGTTGGAGCCCGGATTTCTCTCCAACAACCAGGGCTCTAGATCCTTCTCTCTGAGGCTATAAATACAGGACCAGGGCTTGCGCAACAGAGTGTGGAAGAGAGATTAGAGATTAGAGATTAGATGCTTGTATTTTTGTAGGATTTTTGTAGTGCTCTAGATCTTCTTCCTCCCTAGAAATTCTACAAAAGAGAGTTGTAAGAGAGAGAAAGCTTGTGTACACCAAGGAGTGACAACTTGTGAAGTAAGGATTCATCCATTCTCTTCTCTCTACTTGAGCATTTTCTAGTATTACTTGCTTTCTTTAATTCTAGCTTTACTTTACTTGCACTTTTATTCATGCTTTGCTTTTCTTTTATTGAAATGGCTAGTAGCTAATTCTTCCTTCTCATGTCTAGCTAACAACTTACCTTGCTAACTACTAACTCATGGGTGATTGCTGTCTTTAATCCTGCAAGTTGTATGGCCTTCTCTTCTCCGATGGGTTACTTTCATGCTTGGCTAGTATCTTGTTGTAATTCTCCATATGATTCATGTGTGCCTCATTTAGAGCCTTGTCTAGAACAAGTGCCGTGATGGAACATGGAGATGGATCACCAATATGCTATTTGTTGTACAACTTCTTTACTTCCATTAATGAATGTTGTATCTTCTTCCTTAGCATCCCTTGAGTGTAGCTCTTTTGATTCCATTATTGAAAGTCTAATTTGTAGGCCTATGACATCTATGAGGCTACAAGACAAGTCCAAGAATGATTACCCGTCATTCAAGGGGGAAAGTAATTAGACCAACACGCAAGACAAATCTATGCCGATGAATCAGCATGAGGCACGCATTCACCATCACGGAGTTTAGTAAGTTTTAGCAAGGTAGTAAGGTTAGCTAGTCATGATTTTCTCACCCTCAAAGTCTTCTAAAGTTTTCTTTTCTTTTAGTGTTAATACCAAATCTCCTTTATGATTTCTTTTCCTTTTTCATCATGAACATATCCACCGATTCTTTTATTTCTTTTCCAACGATTCTTTATTCTTTTGAACAAAGAAGAATCTTCGTTTTCTATCTTCACAACGAACATAACGCTTCCATCGCAAGCTCTCCCTGAGAATCGACTCGGTATAGCCCATGCTATAACGGAGATAGAAAAGGGTATATTAATCATTTTGAATACATTTGTGGAGTGATCAAAGCACTTGAGGTTGTTTCTAAACCTTATCTCTTTTTATTGAATATACTTTGTGTGCAAATTATACTCCACAATACAACACCTCTCCCGTCTAAACATCGATCGGGCCCTTCGACCGAGCCAGAAGTCGGTCGACTGGGTGGTTGACCAATGTGCACAAACGTGCATAGCCAGAGCCGGTCGACTGCACGGTCGACCATCCAGAGAGCTTTGCTATCTGGATCTGCCCTGGTCGACCAGGCGGTCGACCGTTAGATCAATGCCTAGATTGGTCGACCGTCGGATTTCCTGTTGAGTTGGACCCCAACGGCTAGTTTTTGGAGGCCGATATATTCGAGCTATTTTGGGTTGTCTTCAAAAAGATTTGAAGTGAGTTTTTAAGCTAGTTTTTTCTCTATTTAAGAGGTTTTCTCTACTTGTTTAAGAGCTAATTCTTTTATATTAAAAGGAGAGTTTATCAAGAGTGTTTTCAAAAGTGATTTCTTGAGTTTTTCACCACAAAATCTATCCTAGTCTTCTCACACATACTTGAGCTATCCATTGCTATATCAATCATCTAGGGATCTTTGTTATAAGAGTGTTTTTAAGTGATCAAAGTGTTAAGATCACCAAAGTATTCATTATTGTATTTGAGGAGGCAAACTTGCGGGTTCGTATTGTTTCGAGTTCTTATGAGAGCTCGGTGTAGAGGTGCGGCCTCGGCAAGCTAGTGTGCTTGCGTGTGTTGTTCTTGCTGAAATAAGAGAGGGACAAGTGAGAAAAAGGAGTTCTAGTATAAACTAGTTGTAGGTGTTACGGCACCGAGTGATCCAGTGGGATCGTTTTAGTAGAAATCCTTCATAGTGTTGAAGGCAAAGACATAGAGTAAGGGTGCTTGAGCCTCGAAACAAATCTCCCGTGTTTGCGATTGCTCTCTCTATCTCTCACTTGTGTTATTTCTTGCATGCTTATATTGTTTATCTATTTTATATGCTTGATATATTTGTGCTATTGATACATGCTTAGGATTATTTGCTCACATTTGTATTCAACAAAGAGAGCCATAGTGGCACCTCAACTCTTATCTAGAGGAATCTTGAGGAGATAGTCCAGAGCTCTTCACCGAGAATTCGGCTACGCTCTTTGGTTATACCTTATTTGTTTAGCTAAATAGTTTTTAGTTTGATTAAATAGTTTTTAATTTCACATTATTCATCATTAGATTAGCTAGTCATCTATTCACCCCTCTAGGTAAACTTTAATTGGTATCAAAGCTTGGTGCTCTTGATTTGGGTCTAACAATCTTGAGTTAAAGATCCACTTTTTAGCTAATAACAATATTTGTTTACACATATATGGATTTCAAGACACCTCCCATGTTTGATATTCTTAACATCCAAATTTAGAAGGTTAAGATGTCAATGTACCTCAAAGTCCTAGGTATTCATGTTTATTTTGTCACTATTAGAGATTCATATTGTTTAAATAGTAAAACCTTGAGGCTAATGCAAAAGCCCTTTATGCTTTAAGATCTGCCCTAAATGATGAATATTTATCTAGAGTTTCTAATCTTGATTTGATTTTTGTAGTATGGAACACTCTAGTCTCCCCGTGGTGAACAAAAGCAATACTATGCGGGGAGTGACTCGGATGATGGAAGTGATGCTTCTAACGTGTGCTACATGGTCCAAGAGGATAACCCCCTTGAGGTAAACTTTGAATCAGAGCTAGAAGAAGATATTGACATGTCTTATGATGAACTTGCATCTTTTCGTCAAAAACTTCTTGAAAATATGATTCATTAAAAATAGATAACAATAAATTGAAAAAGCATAACACTTCTTTGTTAAAAGAAAATGACACTTTTAAAAATAAATTTGCATGTGTTTTAAAAGAAAATGAATTTTTGAAAAAGGAGAATATTTTCTTGTCTTCTAAATTAAAAGATATTTGTGAAAGAAATAATTCTTTGAAAAATAAAATCACTTTGGGG
Source organism: Agave tequilana (assembly GCA_038442645.1). NCBI lineage: Eukaryota > Viridiplantae > Streptophyta > Magnoliopsida > Asparagales > Asparagaceae > Agave > Agave tequilana. Next base: position 76,656 of record JAVJIF010015808.1, read on the forward strand.
GAAAAGAAAAAGAAATTGCTTTGGAAGAAAATAACTCTTTAAAAAGAAAAATTATTCAAGAAAAAGAAAATATTTCTAAAAAGAAAAAGATTATTGATTCTCGTTCTTGCCATGCTCTTCATGCTACTATTAATAAAAATGAGATTCAAGTCTTGAAAAATAGAATAAATTGCTTGAGCTCAACTTTGAGCAATTGTGCATTTAACCATTCTACATTGAAAATCTTATTTTCAAAGAAACAAGCTCCACATATTCATGCACATAACCCACGACATACATATGTACACTATGCACATCATGACAATTTATTCTCATATGCATGCTAGAGTGTACAAATGTACACATTGTGGCCGCAAAGACCATCTTGCAAGATTTTACTTTGATAGATTAAATCATACAAATTTTGTAAATAAAGATGTTTGGGTTCCTTATAATGCTAACCCCGTGGATCCAAGAAGAAATGGGTACCAAAATTCTCACCTCTTATATTTGATGTAGGTATGAGCTCTTACATGACGTGAGAGGATTGGTGCCTTGGTGGTGGATACATGGGCTAGATGGACATACCCAATTGATGCATCGCTATCGAGGAAGTTTGGTGTGAGGACCATCATATTTGGAGACTTAAAGAATAGTGCATATGGTTTGATAACTATCTCTAAACTCCTATTTTAGTTTACATGCTTTGATCTAAATATTTTTAGTATATTTTGATTTCAATGCTTATTATGTTAAATGATCAAGTTTTGTGCTTCTTGTAGTAAATACTTATTTAGGTAATTTTTCATTAAAACTTGTGTATATACTTGTACTAGTAGTGAGCTATACTTGATTATAATTTTGTGTCTCATTGCTCATTTGTACTCATTACATGTACATGTATACCTAGTTTTGATGATTCCCTCATTTACACTTGTTTTTCCCATTTTTGTATATGTTTTGCTTCATGTATATGTTATTCTTTTCTAAAACTAATAAATATACATGTATACCCTTAAGTCACTTGCCTTCATGCAAATTACATTATGAACTTGTTTGTGTTTAGGATATGTATGTATATTGCTAGTTTTGATAAAACATACATATACCTTGAAGTTTGATTTTAATAAAAAATAATTTTTTATGATTTTCATGTCTTTAATGAAAGAATTTCATGTTTATTTTGAGCTTTATTGCTTATTTTATTGAATATACTATTCACATGATTCTTATGCACTCACACTTCATTTGTTTACCCATGTCATTGTTTTCATGAGAATTTTTAAGCTTTATAGATTTTGAGTGTTAACTCTTGTGTTTTTAGCAAGCTTCATGCGATATATGATTTATTTTCATGTTTGAAGGATCTTTAACTAGCTTTTCAAAAATTACTTTAACTAGTTATTTATTCTTTATTTAGTAGAGTTTTCAATCTACATTTTTTTTCTAATTTTATTTTTGAAAACTTCTACTTTTTAAATGGCGGCTGGATGGGCGATCATACCTTATATGCTCAAAATTGAAAATCTTTTTAAACATGTGCATGAATAAGGTGGATAGTTATGAGTAATACACATGATTCTTCATGATATTTCACTTTTTTATACTCATATATGTTTTCCTATATATGTATGCTTCAATTTCAAATAATATCAACTTCAATTGGATTAACTTCAATTGATATTTTCACTTTCATAAATATATATATATATATATATATATATATATATATATATATATATATATATAAATTTGATTGTGATTTTGTTATAATATTACATGTTTAAAGCAAAAATTATATTTATGCTAAGTTTGACTTAAATTAAAAATCGATTGGCATCTTAATAAGCTTATGCATTGTTCTCTTCTGGTATCTCAAATCTTTTGTTTTATCTTCAACTTCAAAATTTTGTTTTATTCATAAGTGGTATCTTAAAATTTTATTTATTTACAAGTGGTACCAACTTATATTTTGTCAACTACAATTTGATTTCATTGGTATCAAAATTTGTTTTTGTTGAGTTGAGAAAATTCAAAATTTGTTTTAAAGTGGTTTAAAATTTGTTGATATGTATTGCCTATATGCAAGGGGAGCTTAACATCTTTTCTATTTATAGGTTCATGTTGAGTGTGTCTTATATTGAGGATCTTGATATCTTTTCTTTATATGATACACGTGTGTAGGGGGAGCTTAACATCTCCGCTTATACATTGTATATTATGCTTTGTGTGGGTTACGGTTTTGTCATCCCTTCTTCTTGTAATGCATGTATGCAGGGGGAGCTAACTTCACGTCACTCTTCTTCATTAATGTATATCGCATATATAACTTTATTGTTTGATTTATTTTCGCCCCTTTGTTGATGAATTGACAAAAAAGGGGAGAAGGATTTTTGGAGTTTATATATGCATGTTTATTTTCTTGTTTATGCATATATGTGTTGTTTATGCAAAAAGGGGAGAAGAATTTGGTTTTATGCATGTTTATCCCCTTGTATAATGCATATATGTTTTGTTCAGTTTATGTACTTCATTGAATATATTTATGTTTATTTCTATGCATGAGTTAAGGGGAGCTCCTATAAAGCTTATCTTTTATCTATGCATATATAACCCATGAGTTTTGTCATCACCAAAAGGGGGAGATTGTTGGCCTAAAGGCCCATCACTCTAGTTTTGATGATAATTAACTCATGTAATTATAGTTTACTAATGATCTTGTACTTAATTGGTCTCAGATATTTGATCAAGATCTTAGTAGGTGTTTAGCTTCAATAAGGATTTGAAGTTAAGTTTTGAAGATAGCACATGTTGATTCAAGATCTCGCGCATCAAGATTGCATCAAGTATTCAAGAGGAGTCTAGCTTATTGGATCAAGGTTTGATCAAGTCAAGAAGGAGAAGAAGATTTTCAAGAGAAGATTTTCAAAGACTTGTGTCATGGTTGTGTAAGTGTTAAGATTTGTTTTTAGATAAAATATAAATGATAGATTAGTTGGTAGATTGCTCAAGTTCATACACACACACAAAATTTTATATATTTTTATAAGATAGTTTTGTGTTTAGAAAAATATCGTTTTTGATTTATCAAAACTTATTTTAGAGCTTATTGTCAAAAACATAGATATTTCATCTCATATGTGTAGTGGATCATATCCATATACACTAAGCTTCAAAAGTATTTAAAATATCTTATTTTTGTATTTGGAGAAGTTTTGAAAAAATCATTTTTCAATTTGAAAATTATTTTTGAGAAATACAGATTTTTGTTTGAGGCAAAATTTCTATATTACAAAATGGTTCAAAAAGTTTGTAATATGTGTTGATTTTTTATCACACATATTTGTACTTCAAGTATTTTAAAGAACTTATTTTTGTTGATTTTTAGTGATTTTATGGGATTTTATTGAAGGTAAAAAGACCAAGTTTTAATCCCTATACATGGCTGACAAGTTCTTCTGGCGGTCGACCGGCCGGTCGACCGAGCCAGAAGTCGGTCGAGTAGGTGGTCGACCGATGTACACAAACGTGCACAGCCAGGGCGGTCGACCGCACGGTTGACCGTCCACAGAGCTTTGCTCCTGGATCTGCCCCGGGTCGACCAGACGGTCGACCGTTAGGTCATGCCCAGAATCAGTCGACCATCCGGTCGACCGCTTTTCTCAATGGTCGAAAATCTGACCGTTGGCGGTCGACCGACCGGTCGACCGATTGTAGGATTTCCTGCTGAGTTGGTCACCAACGGCTAGTTTTTGGAGGCCTATATATTGGGGCTGTTTTAGACTGTCTTCAATAAAACTTGAAGTGGGTTTTTAAGCTAGTTTTTCCTATCTCTCTAAGAGGTTTTTCTCCGCTTGTTTAAGAGCTAATTCTTTTATATCAAAAGGAGAGTTTATCAAGAGTGTTTTTAATAGTGATTTCTTGAGTTTTTCACCATAAAATCTATCCTAGTCTTCTCACACGTACTTGAGCTATCCATTGCTATGTCAATCCTCTAGGGATCTTTGTTATGAGAATGTTTTTAGGTGATCAAAGTGTTAAGATCACCAAAGTGTTCATCATTGTATTTGAGGAGGCGAACTTGCGGGTTCGTATTGTTTCAAGTTCTTGTGATAGCTCGGTGTAGAGGTGCGGCCTCGGCAAGCTAGTGTGCTTGCGTGTGTTGTTCTTGCGGGAACAAGAGAGGGACTAGTGAGTCCAAGGAGTTCTAGTATGAACTAGTTGTAGGTGTTGCGGCACCGAGTGATCCGTGGGATCGTTTTAGTGGAAATCCTTCATAGTGTTAAAGGCAGAGACCTAGAACAAGGGTACTTGAACCTCGAAACAAATCTCCCGTGTTTGCGATTGCTCTCTCTATCTCTCACTTGTGTTTATTTCTTACTTGCTTATATTGTTTATCTATTTTATATGCTTGATATTTGTGCTCTATTGATACATGCTTAGGATTATTTGCTCATACTTGTATTCAACCAAGAGAGCCATAGTGGCATCTCAACTCTTATCTAGAGGAATCTTGAGGAGATAGTCCAGAGCTCTTCACTGAGAATTCGGCTACGCTCTTTGGTTATACCTTATTTATTTAGCTTAATAGTTTTTAGTTTGATTAAATAGTTTTTAATTTCATATTATTCATCATTAGATTAGCTAGTCATTTATTCACCCCCTCTAGATGAACTTCAATTGGCATCAGAGCATGGTGCTCTTGATTTGGGTCTAACAACCTTGAGTTAAAGATTCTCTTTTAACTAATCACAATATTTGTTTACACACATATGGATTTCAAGACACCTCCCATGTTTGATATTCTTAACATCCAAATTTGGAAGGTTAAGATGTCAATGTACCTCAAAGTCCTCGGTATTCATGTTTATTTTGCCACTATTAGAGATTCATATTGTTTAAATAGTAAAACCTTGAGGCTAATGCAAAAGCCCTCTATGCTTTAAGATCTACCCTAAATGATGAATATTTCTCTAGGATTGCTAACTTTGATTTAGTTTTTGTAGTATGGAACATTCAAGTCTCCCGTGGTGAACAAAAGCAATACTATGCGGGGATTGACTCGGATGATGGAAGTGATGCTTCTAACGTATGCTACATGGTCCAAGAGGATAACCCCTTAAGGTAAACTCTGAATCCGAGCTAGAAGAAGATATTGATATGTCTTATGATGAGCTTGCATCTTATTGTCAAAAAAAACTTCTTGAAAAGTATGATTCATTAAAATTGATAACAATAAATTTAAAAGCAAAAAACTTCTTTGTTAAAAGAAAATGACACTTTTAAAAATAAATTTGCATGTGTTTCAAAAGAAATGAATTTTTGAAAAAGGAGAATATTTCCTTGTCTTCTAAATTAAATGATATTTGTGAAGGAAATATTCTTTGAAAAATAATCACTTTGGGGGAAAAAGAAAAGAAATTGCTTTTTGGAAGAAATAATTCTTTAAAAAGAAAAATTGTTTCTAAAGAAAAAGAAACAATCTAAAAAGAAAAAGATTATTGATTCTCGTTCTTGCCATGTTCTTCAAGCTACTATTAATAAAATTGAGATTCAAGTCTTAAAAAATAGAATAATTGCTTGAGCTCAAATTTGAGCAATTATGCATTTAACCATTCTAGATTGAAAACCTTATTTTCAAAGAAATAAGCTCCAAATGTTCATGCACATAACCCACAGCATGCATATGTACACTATGCATATCATGATCACTCATTCTCATACGCATGCTAGAGTGTACAAATGTACACATTGTGGCCGCAAAGACCATCTTGCAAGATTTTACTTTGATAGATTAAATCATGCAAATTTGCAAATAAAGATGTTTGGGTTCCTTATAATGCTAACCCCGTGACCTAAGAAGAAATGGGTACCAAAATCCCCACCTCTCGTATTTGATGTAGGTGTGAGCTCTCACATGATGTGAGAGGATTGGTGCCTTAGTGGTGGATGCATGGGCTAGATTGACATACCCAATTGATGCATCACTATGAAGGAAGTTTGGTAGAGGACCACCATATTTGGAGACTTAGAGAATAGTGCATATGACTTGGTAACTATCTCTAAACTCTTATTTTATTTTACATGCTTTGATCTAAATATTTTTAGCATGTTTTGATTTCAATGCTTATTATGTTAAATGATCATGTTTTATGCTTCTTATGGTGAATACTTATTTAGGTGAATTTTTTCATTAAAACTTATGTATATACTTGTACAAGTAGTGAGTTAGACTTAATATAATATGTTTTGCCTCATTGCTCATTCGTACTCATTACATGTACATGTATAACCTAATTTTGATGATTCCCTCATTTACACTTATTTTTCCTATATGTTTTGCTTCATGTATATGTTATTCTTGTCTAAAACTAATAAATATACATGTATACCCTTGAGTCACTTGCCTTCATGCAAATTACATATGAACTTGTTTGTGTTTAGGATATGTATGTATATTGCTAGTTTTGATAAAACATACATATACCTTGAAGTTTGATTTTAATGAAAATAATTTTTTATGATTTTCATGTCTTTAATGAAAGAGTTTTCATGTTTATTTTGAGCTTTATTGCTTATTTTCATGAATATACTATTCACATGATTCTTATGCACTCACACTTCATTTGTTTACTCATGCCATTATTTTCATGAGAATTTTTGAGCTTTATAGATTTCGAGTGTTAACTCTTGTGTTTTAGCATGCTTTATGGATATATGATTTGTTTTTATATTTGAAGGATCTTTAATTAGTTTTTCAAAAATTACTTTAATTAGCTATTTATTCTTCATTTGGTAGTGTTTTCAATTTACAATTTTTTCAAATCTTATTTTTTGAAACTTCTACTTTTTAATGGCGGCTGGATGGGCGACCATACCTTGTATGCTCAAATAGAAATCTTTTTAAACATGTGCATGAATAGGGTGGATAGTTATGAGTAATACAAATGATCTTCATGATATTCACTTTTGTATACTCATACATATTTTCCTATATATGTATGCTTCAATTTCAAATAATATCAGCTTCATTGGATTGACTTCAATTGATATTTTCACTTTCACACACACACACACACATATGATTTGATTGTGCTTGTATTATAATATTTACATTTTTAAAGCACAAATTATATTTATGCTAAGTTTGACTTAAATTAAATATCATTTGTATCTTAATAAGCTTATGCATTGTTCTCTTTTGGTATCTCAAATTTTTTGTTTATCTTCAACTTCAAACTTTTGTTTTATTTACAAGTGGTACCTTAAAATTTTGTTTATTTACAAGTGGTACCAATTTATGTTTTGTCAATTATAATTTGATTTCATTGGTATCAAAATTTATTTTTGTTGACTTGAGAAAATTCAAAAATTTATTTTAAGTGGTTTCAAAATTTGTTGATATGTATTGCCTATATGCAAGGGGAGCTTAACATCTCTTCTATATATAGGTTCATGTTGAGTGTATCTTATATTGAAGATCTTGACATCTCTTCTTTATGTGGTACGCATGTATAGGGGGAGCTTAACATCTCCGCTTATACATTGTATATTATGCTTTATGTGGGTTAGAGATTTGTCATCCCTTCTTCATGTAATGCATGTATGTCGGGTGAGCTAACTTCACATCACTTCTTCATGAATATATATCACATATATATCTTTATTGTTTGATTTGTTTTCGCCCCTTTGTCGATGATTGACAAAAAGGGAGAGAAGGATTTTGAGAGTTTATATATGCATGTTTATTTTCTTGTTTATGTATATATGTTCTGTTTATGCAAAAAAGGGAGAAGAATTTGGTTTTAAGCATATTTATCTTCTTGTATAATGCATATATGTTTTGTTTAGTTTATGTACTTCATTTAATATATTATGTTTATTGCTATGCATGAGATAAGGGGGCTTCTATGAAGCTTATCTTTAATCCTTGCATATATAACGCCATGAGTTTTGTCATCATCAAAAAGAAGGAGATTGTTGCCCAGAGGCCCATCACTCTATTTTGATGATGATTAACTCATATAGTTATAGTTTACTAATGTTCTTGTGCTTAATTAGCCTCAGATATTTGATCAAGATCTTAGTAGGTGTTTAGCTTCAACAAAGGATTCGAAGTTAACTTTTGAAGATAGTACATGTTGATTCAAGATCTCGCGCATCAAGATTGCATCAAGTACTCAAGAGGATTCTAGCTCATTGGATCAAGTTTTGGACCAAGTCAAGAAGGAGAAGAAGATTTTCAAAAGACTTATGTTATGGTTGTAAGTGCTAAGATTTATTTTTAGAATAAATGTATGGATAGATTAGTTTGTGGATTGCTCATGTTCATACACACACACAAAATTTATATGTGTTTTCATAAGATAGTTTTGTATTTAGAAAAATTCGTTTTAGATTTATCAAAACTTATTTTAGAGCTTATTGTTAAAATATAGATATTTCATCTCATATGTGTAGTGGATCATATCCATATACACTAAGCTTCAAAAGTGTTTAAAATATCTTATTTTTGTATTTGGAGAAGTTTTGAAAAAATCATTTTTCAATTTGGAAATTCTTTTTGAGAAATACAGATTTTTGTTTTGAGGTAAAATTTCTATATT